>SJXQ01005289.1:450439-494027 GCA_006408695.1 Aepyceros melampus | reverse complement strand
TTTTCCTCTCTGATTCATTTATTTCTACCATTCTATCTTCTATTTCACTAATCCTATCTTCTGCCTCCATTATTCTACTCTCTGTTGCCTCCAGAGTGTTTCTGATCTCATTTATTGCATTATTAATTATATATTGACTCTTTTTTTATTTCTTCTATGTCCCTGTTAAACCTTTCTTGCATCTTCTCAATCCTTGTCTCCAGGGTATTTATCTGTGATTCCATTTTGATTTCAAGATTTTGGATCATTCTCACTATCAATATTCTGAATTCTTTCTCAGGCAGATTCCCTATCTCTTTTTCTTTTGTTTGGTTTGGTGGGCATTTCTGCTGTTCCTTTGCCTGCTGGGTATTCCTCTGTCTCTTCATTTTGGTTATATTGCTGCATTTGGGGTGGCCTTTCTATATTCTGCAAATTTGTGGAGTTCTCTTTATTACGGAGTTTCCTCACTGTAGGCAGGGTTGTATCAGTGGCTTGTCAAGGTTTCTTGGTTAGGGAGGCTTGTGTTGGAGTTCTGATGGGTGGAGCTGGATTTCTTCTCTCTGGAGTGCAATGGAGTGACCAGTAATGGGTTATGAGACGTCAGTGGTTTTGGAGTAACTTTGAGCTGCCTGTATATTGAAGCTCAGGGGTGTATTCCTGTGTTGCTGGAGAATTTGTGTGGTATATCTTACTCTTGAACTTGTTGGGCCTTGGGTGGTGCTTGGTTTCAGTGTAGGTATGGAGGCATTTGATGAGCTCCTATCGATTAATGTTCCCTGGATTCAGCAGTTCTCTGATGTTCTCAGAATTTGGACTTAAGCCTCCTGCTTCTGGTTTTCAGTTTTATTTTTACAGTAGCCTCCAGTCTTCTCCATCTATACAGCACCAATGATAAACATCTAGTTTAAAGATGAAAAGTTTCTCCACATTGAGGGACACCCACAGAGGTTCACTGAGTTACATGGAGAAGAGAAGAGGGAGGGGGTAGTTAGAGGTGACTGGAATGAGATGAGGTGGGATCAAAAGAGGAGAGAACAAGCAGTCAGTAATCACTTCCTTATGTGCATTCCTCAGTCTGGACCACTCAGAGATGTTCATGGAGTTATACAGGGAAGAGGAGACGGAGGAAGTAGACAGAGGTGGCAAAAGAGGAAAATGAAAAGGAAAGAGACAGATCCAGCCAGTAACCAGTTCCCTAAGTGTTCTCCACTGTCTGGAATACAGAGAGATTCACAGAGTTGGGTAGAGAAGAGAAGGGGGAGGGAAGAGACAGAGGCCACCTGGTGGAGAAAAAGGAGAGTCCAAAGGAGAAGAAAGTGGTCAAACCAGTAATCTCGCTCTCAGGTAAAATTGGGTACTGAAGATTGAGTTTTTAAATGTACAAAATTGACAACAAATACCAAAGAGCAAAGATTAAAAATCTAGAGTAGAGGTTGGATTTTCAAAAATACAATATTAAAGAAAAGAAAAAGAAGGAGAAGAAAGAGAGAAAAAAATAAAAGCCATAAGAATTATTAAAAAACAACAACAACCACCGCAAAGAGTATATAAGGCGTTTGCTTTAAAAATAGGTGGTTTTTTTTTTTGAAAGGTAATAGTAGATTATAAAAATAAAAATTAAAGGAGAAATAGAGGACTTAAAAAATTTTAAAGGTTTTTAAAAAAAAGAGGAAAAAGAAATGCAAAAACAATCACACAACCATATCAACAAAACAAAACAAAAAAAAGGAAAAAAAATGAGGAAAAAGAAAAGCAAAATCAATCACACAACAACATCAACAAAAAAAAAAGAGGAAAAAGAAAAGCAAAAACAATCACACAACAATATCAACAACAACAAAAAAGAATGATTGTAAAAATAGTAACGATACATCTGGCCCTTTCTCTGGTGTTGTGAGCGGTGTGGGGTCACTTCCAAGGCAGTTCCCTCTGTTTAATTTCTTCTGTTTGCTGGTCTCTTCAGTGTCTGACTTCCGCCCTGTCACGGGGTGGGTGGTAGTGGACATTTTTTTTTTTTTTTTTTTAGGCTCACTTGTTCAGTCGCGCTGTGGGGAGGGAGGGTGCTGTACACAAGTATCACTGGCATGTGTTTGCAGTGTCTCAGTCCCGCTGGGCCTGCCCCTGCTCGCAGTGCACACTGCTCAGGCTCTAGCTCCGCCGGGAACCATCTAAGGCCGGCCCTGGGCTGCATGCACCTCCCCCATCTAAGCCGCTCAGGTTTGGTGCTCAGGTAGCCCAGAGGCTCAGATTCGGTTGGGCCTGCATTTTGTGCCCTTCCCAAGTCTGAGTAGCTTAGGTGTTTGGCAAGCACAGTTGCTGCGACTGGTCGCCTTTCCCGTCTCTGCTGCTCAGTTTCTGGGTGTATCACTGGCATCCCTTCTCTGGTGGCTGATGACTGTCCAGAGCCCCCAGAAGTCTTAGTTAGCAAAGAAGCCTGCTTGCATTTTGGTATGTAATGTCTCTCTTGGGCTGCGATTGCCCCTTTCCAGCCCTTACGGCTCTGGCTGCCTGTCGCTGGAGGGCGATGGTCTGCAGCCGGCTAGTTCTGTTCCGTCCTTTGTTCTATGCGCGGTCCTGGCGGTGTCTTATGTTTGAGCTTTTCACGTGGTAGCTATCCCACAGTCTGGTTTGCTAGCCCAAGTTAGTTCGCTCTGGTTACACGCGGGGCGTTCTGGCCCGAATCTTACAAAGCACTGCAGCCCGCACCTCCCATGCCTCCCTGCCCACCCCCCACTTGCTAGTGGCGGATGCAGGCATCTGCGCTGCTTCTCCACTGAGGGAGTTACTGTTGGGCTCATAATCTGTTGGTTTTAACTATTTATTTATTTTTCCTTCCTGATATGTTGCCCTCTGTGCTTCCAAGGCCCGCCACAGACTTGGCAGCGAGACTGTTTCCTCTCTTCTTAAGATTCCCTTCCCGGGATGGAGCTCCCTCCCTACCTCCTTTGTCTCCTTTTTTGTCTTTTATATTTTTTTCCTACCTGTTTTTGAAGACAATGGTCTACTTTTCTGGGTGCCTGATGTCCTCTGCCAGCATTCAAAAGTTGTTTTGTGGAATTTACTCAGCGTTGAAATGTTCTTTTGTGAATTTGTGAGAGAGAAAGTGGTCTCCCCGTCCTACTCCTCTGCCATCTTAGGACCGCCCCTCAATAACAATTTTGATTAAGAGTTATTTTCTTGTTTTCTTCCCATCCTTCTCTCCTTTCTTTTTCTTTTTTGTTTTATGTTCGTTTCCTCTCTCTGAGGTGACTGTGAAAAAAAAATACTGATAGAGCAGAGAAAGCTGAACTTCTTATGAGTTTGATCTAGATAATATAAGGTTGCAATCATATTAAAAGAGGTCAAAGTAAATAATAATGGAGTTTTATATTAACTAGAGTTTTAAGGTGATATAAGGTTGCAATCATATTAAAAGAGGTCAAAGTAAATAATAATGGAGATTTATATTAACTAGAGTTTTAAAGGATTAAAAAATATTTTAGGAACCAGGCCATTCAAAATAGTTTATTCTTCTAAAATACATTGACTAATCATAATTGATGCTTTTGAACTGTGATGTTGGAGAAGACTCTTGAGAGTCCCTTGGACTGCAAGGAGATCCAACCAGTCCATTCTGAAGGAGATCAGCCCTGGGATTTCTTTGGAAGGAATGATGCTGAAGCTGAAGCTCCAGTACTTTGGCCACCTCATGAGAAGAGTTGACTCACTGGAAAAGACTCTGATGCTGGGAGAGATTGGGGGCAGGAGGAGAAAGGGACGACCAAGGATGAGATGGCTGGATGGCGTCACTGACTTCATGGGCGTGGATCTGGGTGAACTCCGGGAGTTGGTGATGGACAGGGAGGCCTGGCATGCTGCGATTCATGGGGTCGCAAAGAGTCAGACATGACTGAGCGACTGAACTGAACTGAACTGAAATCTAAATTCTCCCTGGAAGTGTTTTCTAAAAATGTATAATGGTCCACACATCTCTCTAAGTCATGTTGCAATGAGAACAACCTCATTCTAAGTTTAATAGATCAAAAAATATGAATGATCCTGGGTCCTTGTGCCTTCTTTGATCTGTGGTATCATCTCTGGATTGTTTACTTCTGGACTTCTCAGTATTTAGGAAAAAATAAACCTAGAATTTTTTAAAAGCACTTTAGAGGGTTTCTCTAACTCACAGCTCAATACATTCTTCTTCAAAACAAAGGGCAGTCATTATTGAACAGGATTTACTAAGTATTTAGCATTTATTTATCTATATGATAGGCACTGTGTGATACCCTACGGATACAAAGAAGGCTGTTTTGAGTTTTCTGAAGTGTTTGAACTGTGGTGTTGGAGAAGACTCTTGAGAGTTCACATTCTGAGGTTCTCTCAAGAGTCCCTTGGACTGCAAGGAGATCCAACCAGTCTATTCTGAAGGAGATCAGCCCTAGGATTTCTTTGGAAGGAATGATGCTGAAGCTGAAACTCCAGTATTTTGGTCACCTCATGTGAAGAGTTGACTCATTGGAAAAGACTTTGATGCTGGGAGGGATTGGGGGCAGGAGGAGAAGGGGACAACAGAGGATGAGATGGCTGGATGGCATCACTGTCTCAATGGACGTGAGTCTGAGTGAACTCCCGGAGTTGGTGATGGACAGGGAGGCCTGGCGTGCTGCGATTCATGGGGTCGCAAAGAGTCGGACACGACTGAGCGACTGAACTGAACTTAAGCATACCTGCCTTGCCTCTTTAACTGCTGGGAAGCTTTGATACAATAGATATTCCTATATCTTATCTGTCTTCATTCCTTTGCAGAGTCTGTATGTTGCCAACAGCAGAGTATTGTCAGTTTGGGAGTTATCTTAAAGAGAGGATATTAACTCTGATCACAAAGACTCTTTGAACTAGTAATAAGGGGTTGCCATAGCATAGTGTAGGGCTTCCCTGGTGGCTCAGAGGTTAAAGTGTCTGCCTCCAATGCGGGAGACCCAGGTTCGATCCCTGGGTTGGGAAGATCCTCTGGAGAAGGAAGTGGCAATCCACTCCAGTATTCTTGCCTGGAGAATCCCATGGACTGAGAAGTCTAGTAGGTTACAGTCCACAGGGTCGCAAAGAGTCGGACATGACTGAGCGACTTCACCACCACCTTAGCATATGTAAGGAATACTGACCCTGGAATTACAGTAGAAGGTTCACATTCTGGCTCTACCACATACAAATTGTAAGACCTGAGTTAGTAAGTTGACCTGATAAACCTCAGTTTCTTCATCTGTAAAGTGGAATAACAATAGTATCTACCTCATAGAGCTATTGTGTAGATTAAATGAAGATAAAACACTCACCATTGTCCCTGGCATGAACTAAGTGTTCAAAATATGAGATATTATTATTTATATAAAAACATAAGCATACAATGATTGCCTACATACATAAAAGAAACAGATGAATTAGATTTTTCTAATAGATGGGAGAACAGATAGGATGGGTCAGGGAAGACTTCATGGAACAGCTGTATTTTAGCAGCACTAATCTGACATTGGGTCAATTTGAAGTCAGTTTCTCCCAAAATGAGTATCAGCATCAGGGATCTGGATAAAAACCTGTTTAGCCACATTCCATTCTAGTCATTATCCAAGTTATTGGCTGTAGTGAGTGGTGCATGGGCTGGGAAACTGGAGACCAACATTGGGACTCATGGTGTAGTGACTTCATCACAATCTGGTTTGAGGAATCAGTCACAGAACTTGTTGCCACATGTGTAAGTTTCATAATCACTGAGGATCTCCATCTGGAAATGTGAGTAACACACTGTCTTTCCAAAGAAGCAATGTCCTTAACTGGAGCTACTTTATCATTTATACTTCCCCAAAGGCCCCATACTTTTGTAATTTCAAGAACTGCTAATAGATTGTTATATTTAGAAATTTGGGTATTGTGTAGGGAGGAGCTAATTCCTAAATAGTAATTATATATACCTAATCATCAGGCCATTTTCTCATCAAAATCAGAGAAGTCTAGAAAAATCTGCATTCTCTGTTGTTGTCCAACACTCAAGTTTTAGTGAAGTCCCTCAGGCTTTAACATCAATCTAAATAAAGCAAAAAGTATTAAACTTGAAAACAATGATTCATGGAACTCAGTTTAATTAATTGTCTAATTATCCCCCCATTTTACCAGGTATTCTAAGATTATCAGTTGTTTTTGGAAGCTGTCAGGGACTTGCCTGACAGTCCAGTGGTTAAGACAACTTGCTTCCGCTGCAGGATGCATGAGTTCAACCCCTGATTGATGAACTAAGATCCCACACCATGTGGTATGGCCAAAACAATAGAAAAAAAAATTATTTTTAAGCTGTCAACTCTGCTCTCTTTTTAGACCAAGGTCTCCCAGGCTGAGAGATACAGATATCTAGAAAAGATTTTCCCCTCTATTTGTTCTCCTTTACCAAATTTCCCTCTCTTATTCATAAGGATGGGGCAGGCAAGTTCTGAATGATTACTTGAGTTATACTCTAAGGGGTTGAGGTAGGTAGTTGGAGGGTTTCTTCAGCAGTTCAACCATGTCAGAACTCAGATGCTTTCTCAGTGATTCTTTGGATCTTTCTCCAATGATTACAAGATGGCAATATCTCCAAGCAGGAGACCTGGGTTTGATCCCTGGCTTGGGAAGATCCCCTGGAGAAGAGAAAGGCTACCCACTCCAGTATTCCGGCCTGGAGAATTCCATGGGCTGTATAGTCAATGGGATCGCAAAGAGTTGGAGACAACTGAGCAACTTTCACTTTCACTTTTGAACAAATATATACAAAAGCAGACATGGAGAGGCAAGGTTTCTCTACATCCCTCAACAAGGGAGAAAGCTTCCTAGCATTCCTCCAAGAGACTACACTTCATATCTCAGCCAAGATTAGGGCTATCTCATGTACCAAGCTTTGGCATTTGTCTCATCAATGTAATTTTAACTTTTAACATTTTATTAAAATTTCAATGTCAAAACACCCTAGCATCCCAATGTCTTGAACATGTCTTTTTTTTTCAGTCACTAAATTAATGACCACATCATTCTTCATCTCTGACATAATGAACAATAGTGACTAAAGCCTCATGAAATTCTGATTCTCTCCCTCTTACTACCATCATACCTGTGGTCTGATAATGACATTCAGTAACTTTGCTTTTGTCTCTCTCTTGTCTTCAAAGTTAATCAGTTCAGTTCAGTCACTCAGTCTTGTCCGACTCTTTGCGACCCCATGAATCACACCACGCCAGGCCTCCCTGTCCATCACCAACTCCCGGAGTTCACTCAGATTCATGTCCATCGAATCAGTAATGCCATCAGCCATCTCATCTTCTGTCGTCCCCTTCTCCTCCTGCCCCCAATCCCTCCCAGCATCAGACTCTTTTCCAGTGAGTCAACTCTTCACATGAGGTGGCCAAAGTACTGGAGTTTCAGCTCTACCATCATTCCTTCCAAAGAAATCCCAGGGCTGATCTTCTTCAGAATGGACTCGTTGGATCTCCTTGCAGTCCAAGGGACTCTCAAGAGTCTTCTCCAACACCACAGTTCAAAACTATCAACTCTTTGGCGCTCAGCCTTCTTCACAGTCCAGCTCTCACATCCATACATGACCACTGGAAATACCATAGCCTTGACTAGACAGACCTTAGTCGGCAAAGTAATGTCTCTGCTTTTGAATATAATATCTAGGTTGGTCATAACTTTTCTTTGAAGGAGTAAGCGTCTTTTAATTTCATGGCTGCAGTCACCATCTGCAGTGATTTTGGAGCCCCCCAAAACAAAGTCTGACACTGTTTCCACTGTTTCCCCGTCTGTTTCCCATGAAGTGATGGGACCAGATGCCATGATCTTCATTTTCTGAATGTTGAGCTTTAAGCCAACTTTTTCACTCTCCTCTTTCACTTTCATCAAGAGGCTTTTTAGTTCCTCTTCACTTTCTGCCATAAGGGTGGTGTCATCTGCATATCTGAGGTTATTGATATTTCTCCCAGCAATCTTGATTCCAGCTTGTGTTTCTTCCAGTCCAGCGTTTCTCATGATGTACTCTGCATATAAGTTAAATAAGCAGGGTGACAATATACAGCCTTGATGTACTCCTTTTCCTGTTTGGAACCAGTCTGTTGTTCCATGTCCAGTTCTAACTGTTGCTTCCTGGCCTGTATACAGATTTCTCAAGAGGTAGGTTAGGTGGCCTGGTATTCTCTCTCTCTCAGAATTTTCCACAGTTTATTGTGATCCACACAGTCCAAGGCTTTGGCATAGTCAATAAAGCAGAAATAGATGTTTTTCTGGAACTCTCTTGCTTTTTCCATGATCCAGCGGATGTTGGCAATTTGATCTCTGGTTCCTCTGCCTTTTCTAAAACCAGCTTGAACATCAGGAAGTTCATGGTTCACGTATTGCTGAAGCCTGGCTTGGAAAATTTTGAGCATTACTTTACTAACATGTGAGGTGAGTGCAATTGTGCGGTAGTTGGAGCATTTTTTGGCATTGCCTTTCTTTGGGATTGGAATGAAAACTGACCTTTTCCAGTGCTGTGGCCTCTCTCTAGTTATAGAGGGAACTGTATAACCCTCTGTTCCTGCATTTTCAACTCTCCTGTCTCATAGTCTTCCTGGTACATCTGTCAAACACAGATTAATACAACCATCTGGCCCTTCTACTCCTATTTGACTGATGGGGAACATAAGACAAATATGCAGATTGGTGTCACTTCAAAAATATGGTGTCGATTCTCCACTGCATTTCTTGGAAATTCTCTTACATACTAGAAGCCAAACTTTTCTCATATTTTCAGTATCTATTCAAAATATTTACTTCTCTCCTCAGCCACCAAACATTACATCTATCTTCTATATTTTGTCAGATAAACTTGTTTCTGTTTCACAGAAAAAGTAGAAACATTTTTTGTAGTGAAGTAACAATAATCATTCACACACAGTATTGAGACAATTAATTCACAAGAGTTTTTAGTTTCTTTATAGGAAAAAACCTGAGACTTTTCTGAAAAGAAAGTTACATATGTATATGTGTATGTGAGTGCTAAGTCTCTTCAGTTGACTCTTTGTGACCCTATAGACTGTAGCTCACAGGATTCCTCTGTCCATGGGATTTTCCAAGCAAGAATACTGCAATGGGTTGCCACTTCCTTCTCCAGGATCCCTTCCTGACCTAGGGATCAAACCCAAGTCTCTTACATCTCCTACACTGGCAGGCAGATTCTGTGCTTTTCCACACATAAGTGCCCCATTTGCACATACACACAAAATTTTGCACTTAACTTCAGAAGTTAATTTTGCAATGACTTCTAGAATCCTATTCATATA
Source organism: Aepyceros melampus (assembly GCA_006408695.1). Classification (NCBI taxonomy): domain Eukaryota; kingdom Metazoa; phylum Chordata; class Mammalia; order Artiodactyla; family Bovidae; genus Aepyceros; species Aepyceros melampus. The sequence continues at coordinate 484,728 of SJXQ01005289.1, read as the reverse complement.
CTTCCAAAGATTTGATAATCCCAGTTCTAGGGTTGTTTGCAAGTGTTTAACAGGTAAATATGCAAATTAAATTTAAGATAAAGTTATTACGACAGGTCAGGGATAATTTCATAAGTTTTAAAAAGAGTATCATATATATAATATATCATTATGAATCAATCAAGTTTAGTTGTTTCTTCCCTGATAACTCAGTTGGTAAAGAATCTGCCTGCAATAAGGGAGAACAGGGTTTGATCCTTGGGTTGGGAAGATCCCCTGGAGAAGAGAAAGGCTACCCACTCCAATATTCTGGGCTGGAGAATTCCAGGGACTTTATAATCCATGGTGTCACAAAGAGTCGGACACAACTGAGTGACTTTCACTTTTCACTTTTTTCCTAGATATTTTAAAGGCATTTACTGAGGTATAACTTATATACTATAGGAAAAATCACCCTTTGTAAGTAAGGTTTTGACAAATATTTTCAGTCATGTAACCATGACCACAGTAAAAAGAGGGGAAATTTGTTCTATCCTTTAAAAAATTCCTTTGAACCTTTTTGTAGTAAATTTAATCCCACCACATACATACATTCCACCTTGGCAACCACTGATCTTATTTATTTGTATAGTTTTGCTTTTTAAAGAATATCATATAAATAGAATCATGCCATTTGTAACCTTTGTCTGGCTTTCTTTATTTAGTATTATGCTTTTGAATTCATCCAAGCTTTTTCAAGTTATCTGTAATTAGTTTCATTTTATTTCTGAGCTGTATTCCATTTTGTGACTATATTGCAATTTATTTATAAATTTACAAGTTTATGAAGTTTGGGTTGCTTTCAATTTTTGCTACTGTGAATAAAGCTGCTATGAATATTTATGTACAGGGATTTCCCTGATAGTCCAGTGGCTAAGACTCTGCACTCCCTGTGCAGGGGACCGGTTTCAATCCCTGGTCAGGGAACTTGATCCCATATGCTGCAGCTAAGAGTTCACATGCTGCAACAAAGATCCAACACACTCAAATAAATAAATACATTTTTTAAATATTTATATACAGTTATTTGTGTGAACATAGGTTTTTATTTCTAATGTATAAAGGCTCAGGAGTAAGACTGTTGGGCCTTATGGTAAATATATGTATAACTTTGAAAGAAACTCTCTTAAAGATATTTTAAGAGAAAATTTTCTGAAGGTTTCTGATCACCCATCTGAGAAATTGAGCCAGACATATTAGATTCTGAAGCTCAGTCTTCTCATCTGTATGTGTTGATAATATCTCCTTTATATAATTGATAATATAATGAGTTAAATAGATAAATGTTAGTAAGTTAACATAGGTAAAGGGTTAATTAGTTAACCTTATGTTCAATTAATAACACTCAAAAATTGTTACATATAAATAATGAAACGTCTCCATCTGGTGGCAGTATATAACATTTTCAAAAGTTCTACTAAAAGAGAAAAAACATTTATGGATAAAATCCCACAAATCGCCAAAACAGTTAAATGATTGTTACTTAAAGTCCAAAGTGCTATTGTAATAAGCTTCCATAATTTCTGACCACCTTATGTCTGGAAAAGAGCAAAAGTGCCTCGCATGTACACATGGGCACAGCCAGCAGGGGTAACAGCCCTTCCTGAGGCCTTCCATGGTCTGCACTATATTCTCCACATGCCCTTTCTAAGAAGTCTGGGTGTAGGGCCATCCACAGCCTCTCAGCACATGAGGAATATCACACTGGGACCACCCTGTGCTTTCATACTTTCAAAATTACACAGTTAAGTCATCTTGAAGAAAGAGACCCAGTAGATAATTAGAGAGCAAATCTGAGTATGGGATTGAGATTTTGAGACACACTCGCTAAAGGTAAAGGGGAGAGAATAAACTGTAATATGACTGATGTTCTGAATTGTTTAGGTTTAGGGACAGAAACCGCAGACATGAAATGAAAAAACGCTACTCCTTGGAAGAAACTAGACAGCATGTTAAAAAGCAGAGACATTACTTTACCAACAAAGGTCTGTCTAGTCAAGGCTATGGGTTTTCCAGTAGTCATGTATGGATGTGAGAGTTGGACTGAAAGAAAGCTGAGCGCCGAAGAATTGATGCTTTTGAACTGTGGTGTTGGAGAAGACTCTCGAGAGTCCCTTGGATAGCAAAGATATCCAACCAGTCCATGCTAAACGAAATCAGTTTCAGTTTAGTCGCTCGGTCATGTCCGATTCTTTGCGACTCCATGGACTGCAGCACACCAGGCCTCCCTGTCCATCACCAACATGCAGAGTCCACCCAAACTCATGTCCATTGAGTCAGTGATGCCATCCAACTATCTCATCCTCTGTCATCCCCTTCTCCTCCTGCCCTCAATCTTTCCCAGTGCCAGGGTCTTTTCAAATGAGTCAGCTCTTTGTATCAAGTGGCCAAAGTATTGAAGTTTCAGCTTCAACATCAATGTTCCAATGAACACCCAGGACTGATCTCCTTTAGGATGGACTGACTGGATCTCCTTGCAGTCCAAGGGACTCTCAAGAGTCTTCTCCAACAGCACAGTCCAAAAGCATCAATTCTTTGGCACTCAGCTTTCTTTATAGTCCAACTCTTACATCCATGCATGACCACTGGAAAAAACAAACCCTTGACTAGATGGACTTTGGTGACAGGTAATGTCTCTGCTTTTGAATATACTATCTAGGTTGGTCATAACTTTCCTTCCAAGGAGTAAGTCTTTTAAATCCATGGCTGCAATCACTATCTACAGTGATTATGGAGCCCTAAAAAATAAAATCTGACACTGTTTCCACTATTTCCCCATATATTTGCCATGAAGTGATGAGACCAGATGCCATGACTTAGTTTTCTGAATGTTGAGCCTTATTTAAGCCAATTTTTTCACTCTCCTCTTTCACTTTCATCAAGAGGCTTTTTAGCTCCTCTTCACTTTCTGCCATAGGGTGGCATCATCTGCATATCTGTGGTTATTATATTTCTCCTGGCAATCTTGATTCCAGCTTGTTTCCTCCAGCCCAGCATTTCTCATGATGTACTCTGAATAGAAGTTAAATAAGCAAGGTGACAATATACAGCCTTGATGGACTCCTTTTCCTATTTGGAACCAGTCTGTTGTTCCATGTCCAGTTCTAACTGTTGCTTCCTGACCTGCATACAGGTTTCTCAAGGGGCAGGTCAGGTGGTCTGGTATTCCCATCTCTCTCAGAATTTTCCACAGTTGATTGTGATCCACACAGTCAAAGGCGTTGGCATACTCAAGAAAGCAGAAATAGATGTTTTTCTGGAACTCTCTTGCTTTTTCCATGATCCAGCGGATGTTGGCAATTTGATCTCTGGTTCCTCTGCCTTTTCTAAAACCAGCTTGAACATCTGGAGGTTTGCGGTCATGTCTTACTGAAGCCTGGCTTGGAGAATTTTGAGCATTACTTTACTAGCATGTGAGATGAGTGCAATTGTGCGGTAGTTTGAGCATTCTTTGGCATTGCCTTTCTTAGGGATTGGAATGAAAATTGACCCTTTCCAGTCCCGTGGCCACTTCTGAATTTTCCAAATTTGCTGGCATATTGAGTGCAGCACTTTCACAGCATCAGCCTTTAGGATTTGAAATAGCTCAACTGGAATTCCATTACCTCCACTGGCTTTGTTTATAGTGATGCTTCCTAAGGCCCACTTGACTTCACATTCCAGAATGTCTGGCTCTAGGTGAGTGACCACACCATCATGAAGATCTTTTTTGTTACAGTACTGTGTATTCTTGCCACCTCTTCTTAATACCTTCTTCTTCTGTTAGGTCCATACCATTTCTGTCCTTTATTGAGCCCATCTTTGCATGAAATGTTCCCTTGGTATCTCTAATTTTTCAAAAGAGAGCTCTAGTCTTTCCCATTCTATTATTTTCCTCTATTTCTTTGCACTGATCACTGAGGAAGGCTTTCTTATCTCTCCTTGCTATTCTTTGGAACTCTGCATTCAAATGGGTATATCTTACCTTTTCTCCTTGCTTTTCACTTCTCTTCTTTTCACAGCTATTTGTAAGGCCTCCCCAGACAGCCCTTTTGCTTAGTCCTTTATTGAGCCCATCTTTGCATGAAATGTTCCCTTGGTATCTCTAATTTTTCAAAAGAGAGCTCTAGTCTTTCCCATTCTATTATTTTCCTCTATTTCTTTGCACTGATCACTGAGGAAGGCTTTCTTATCTCTCCTTGCTATTCTTTGGAACTCTGCATTCAAATGGGTATATCTTACCTTTTCTCCTTGCTTTTCACTTCTCTTCTTTTCACAGCTATTTGTAAGGCCTCCCCAGACAGCCCTTTTGCTTTTTGCATTTCTTTTCCATGGGGATGGTCTTGATCACTGCCTCCTGTACCATGCCACAAACCTCTGTCCATAGCTCATCAGGCACCCTATCAGATCTAGTCCCTTATATTTATTTCTCACTTCCACTGTATAATCATAAGGGGTTTGATTTACATCATACCTGAATGATCTAGTGGTTTTGTCCACTTTCTTCAATTTAAGTCTGAATTTGGCGATAAAGGAGTTCATGATCTGAGCCACAGTCAGCTCCCAGTCTTGTTTTTGCTGACTGTATAGAGCTTCTCCATCTTTGGCTGCAAAGAATATAATCAATCTGATTTCAGTGTTGGCCATCTAGTGATGTCCATGTGTAGAGTCTTCTCTTGTGTTGTTGGAAGAGCGTGTTTGTTATGATCAGTGCGTTCTCTTGGCAAAACTCTATTAGCCTTTGCCCTACTTCATTCTGTACTCCAAGGCCAAATTTACCTATTACTCCAGGTGTTTATTAACTTCTTACTTTTGCATTCCAGTCCCCTATAATGAAAAGGACATCTTCTTTGGGTGTTAGTTCTAAAAGGTCTTGTAGGTCTTCAGAGAACCATTCAACGTCAGCTTCTTCAGCATTACTGATTGGGGCATAGACTTGGATTACTGTGATATTGAATGTTTGTCTTGGAAACGAACAGAGATCATTCTGTTGTTTATGAGATTCATCCAAGTACTGCATTTTGGACTCTTTTGATTACCATAATGGCTACTCCATTTCTTCTCAGGGATTCCTGCCCACAGTAGTAGATGTAATGGTCATCTGAGTTAAAATCAGCATTCCAGTCCATTTTAGTTCACTGATTCCTAGAATATCGACATTCACTCTTTCCATCTCCTGTTTGACCACTTTCAATTTGCCTTGATTCATGGACCTAACATTCCAGGTTCCTATGCAATTGCTCTTTGCAGCATTGGACCTTGCTTCTATCACCAGTCACATCCACGACTGAGTGTTGTTTTTGCTTTGGCTCTGTCCCTTCATTCTTTCTGGAGTTACTTCTCAACTGATCTCCAGTAGCATATTGGTCACCTACTGACCTGGGGAGTTCATCTTTCAATGTCCTATATTTTTGCCTTTTCATACTATTCACGGGGTTCTCAAGGAAAGAATACTGAAGTGGTTTGCCATTCCCTCTCCAGTGGGCCAGGTTTTGTCAGAACTTTCCACCATGACCCATCTGTCTTGGGTGGCAGACAGTCTTGACCAGTATTTAAACAACAAAAGATTAGATTAGAATAGAAAATAGCAGATATAACACATGTAGTAAGATATTGTTTTAGAAAACATGTACACATGCCATCCAAGACAGCCTACACGGCATGGCTTTCAGTCCTGAATATTTGTTGGAAGGACTGATGTTGAAGTTGAAACTGCAGTACTTTGGCCACCTGGTGTGAAGAACTGACTCATCTGAAAAGACTCTGATGCTGGGAGAGATTGAGAGTGAGAGGAGAAGGGGGTAACAGAGGATGAGATGGTTGGATGGCATCACCGACTCAATGGATATGAGTTTGAATAAACTCCAGGAGTTGTTGTTGGATAGGGAGGCCTGCCATGCTACAGTCCATGGTGTTACAAAGAGTTGGACATGACTGAGCAACTGAACTGAACTGAGGGGCAGAAAGCCTAGAATTATTATTATTATTTATCTTTTGGATCTTAGTTCCCCAGAGATTAAACCCCATCCCTGCAATGGAAGGCGAAGTCTTAACCACTGAACCCCCAGGGAAGTCTTGGGGTTTTTTTAAGATTTGCCTTGGAATTTTTTTTTTAATATTATGAGTTCATCTTCCAAGAAAGTTGTTTTCTGTGGAAGTCTCTCAGGTCATGGAACTTAGGAACAATCTTGGGAGGAAGTTTCAAATTTCCCTGTGTTCCTGTAGTGTCCATTGGTTCCAGAGAGAATTTTATGATATATCTTGACTCAATTTCCATACTCCTTGGGTGTGAAACTATGGAGATCATTTATGTTGATCTAGCTTGGAGGGTTAACTCTCCTCCATTAACTTTCTAGCCAAATTTCCATGAGAATATCAGGCTTACTTGTGGTGTCTCTGGGTTGAAACAGAAAAATTCTATCTTTTGTTTCACAGAAGAGTGACTCCAAATTTTAAGTGGATAATTTATCTGTAATTGTCTGACAAGCCAAGGCCATGGTCTCATCAGCCATTCCTCTGTCACCATTAAAGTCTCATTGCGAGAGTGTGTGTTAAGTTGCTTCAGTTGTGTCCCACTCTCTACAACCCTATGGACTATAGCCAGCCAGCCCCATCTGTCTATGGGGATTCTCCATTACCTTGACATTTATCTGGTTCTGACGCCTCTAAAGACACTCACCTTTCACTTCCTGCTTCCTTTTGCAATTTTGTTGTCCCTCTTCATTTCCAGCACCTGAGAACTTTGCTTTCTTGTTTTATACAAGACTTCTATAATAAAAATAAATAATTTTTTAAAGACACATTTTACTTCAAGACTTAGTTCCCCACACATGTACATGTTTTCTAAAACAATATCTTACTGCATGTGTTATATCTGCTATTTTCTATTCTAATCTAATCTTTTGTTGTTTAAATCCTGGCCAAGACCCATTACATAGATTTCATACTTATTATTGGATTTCTATGTATATAGAAATAAGTTATAAGTTAAAGTTATAGAAATTATGTTATATTTTATCTATAATATCTGTTTTAAGGGGAAGGAATATACAGCCAATTCACATTGTCACATTGCCTACAAGTTCAAGAAAGATCTTTCTAAAATGCAAAACATCATGGTCTCTTGCATTAAAGTTCTTCAAGTTTGTTTCATTGGTCTTATGATAAAATCCAAAGTCCTTTACTTGGGAAATTGAGCAGAGTAGCTCAGAGTCTGACCTCAGGAGTTCAAATGATTCAAGTTCAGTTCTGAACTGTTCAGTCTCTCAGTCATGTCTGACTGCAACACAATGGACTACAAGACGCTAGGCCTCCTTGTCCATCGCCAGCTCCTGGAGTTTATGCAAACTCACGTCCATTGAGTCGATGATGCCATCTAACCATCCCATCCTCTATCATCCCCTTCTCCTCCTGCCCCCAATCCCTCCCAGCATCAGAGTCTTTTCAAACAAGTCAGTTCTTCACATCAGGTGGCCAAAGTAATGGAGTTTCAGCTTCAACATCAGTCCTTCCAATGAGTATTCAGGACTGATTTCCTTTAGAATGGACTAGTTGGATCTCCTTGCAGTCCAAGGGACTCTCAAGAGTCTTCTCCAACACCACAGTTCAAAAGCATCCATTCTTCAGCTCTCAGCTTTCTTTGTAGTTCAACACTCACATCCATACATGACTACTGGAAAAACCATAGCTGTGACTAGATGGACCTTTGTTGACAAAGTAATGTCTCTGCTTTTTAACATGCTGTCTAGGTTGGTCATAACTTTTCACCCAAGGAGGAAGTGTCTTTTAATTTCATGGATGCAGTCACCATCTGCAGTGATTTTGGAGCCCAACAAAATAAAGTCTGACACTGTTTTCACTATTTTCCCATCTGCTTGCCATGAGATGATGGGACCAGATGCCAAGATCTTAGTTTTCTGAATGTTGAGCTTTAAGCCTATTTTTTCTCTCCTCTTTCACTTTCATCAAGAGGATCTTTAATTCTTCTTCACTTTCTGCCATAAGGTTGGCATCATCTGCATATCTGAGGTTATTGATATTTCTCCCAGCAATCTTGATTCCAGCTTGTCTTCCTCCAGCCCAACGTTTCTCATGATGTACTCTGCATAGAAGTTAAACAAGCAGGGTGACAATATATAGCCTTGATGTATTCCTTTTCCTATTTGGAACGAGTCTGTTGTTCCATGTCCAGTTCTAACTGTTGCTTCCTGACCTGCATACAAATTTCTCAAGAGGCAGGTCAGGTGGTCTAGTATTCCCATCTCTTTTAGAATTTTCCACAGTTTATTGTGATCCACACAGTAAAGGCTTTGGCATAGTCAATCAAGCAGAAATAGATGTTTTTCTGGAACTCTTTTGCTTTTTTGATGGTCCAGCAGATGTTGGCAATTTGATCTCTGGTTCCTCTGCCTTTTCTAAAGCCAGCTTGAACATCTGGAATTTCATGGTTCCCATATTGCTGAAGCCTGGCTTGGAGAATTTTGAGCATTACTTTACTATCATATGAAATGAGTGCAACTGTGCAGTAGTTTGATTCAAGCCTGTATTCAAATATGGTTTCTTAACTATGTGACTTTGAACAAGTTAATGTCTTAGCCCCAGTTTCCTCATCTGCAAACTAGGGATAATTCTAGCACCACCTACTTCATAGGATTGCTGTGAACTTTAAATGAGACAATGTTGTTATCACCTACAGAAGTGGGATGAAACCTCATTCAAAATTTGAGATTGACAATGTTACAAATGCCCCAAGAGATACTGAGGTTGATGACGGTACACATACACCAAATATTAGGAAAAGGTTCATTACTTGATGAGGCTTTCTGGGGAGAAACACAACAAACAACAAAAAATTCTCCAATCTAGGTACTGAGTCTCCCATACAGTCTATAGAGGAGTTTCCTCTCCTCTATATCACCTAGAAGACTATCCAAAAGGTAGCAAGGAAAGGAGATACCAAGGTAATAATGAAAATGACCTTGGTCACTTCAAATAATGAAAACTACATTATAATCAATGTAGTTTTTGTTGGAGAATTATGCTCACCATGTGTCCAGTTAGATAACTTATGTTCAGAAACTTGTTTTGAAGCACTTCCCTAGCTGGGGGAGGAAGACGTAAATGCTATTAGCCACTGGAATCTCAGCTCTGTGTCTTGATCACCAGACTTTCACTTTCAGATCGAAGTTGATCTGTGATGGTCAAAGAAGAAAAGCAACTGAACTTCTCAATATGCACTACGTGGAGGCCAAAGGAGGTGAACCAGACCAAGAAGAAACAAAAAGAAGTAGGTAGAGATGATGGTGAACACTGCTTTGGGCTAGTTCTTCTACAGCCTCGCTCAGACTGCTCTCTTCTTTCCTTGTTCTCCACACTCACTTTGGACTAGAAATACACCTTTCCAACTTGAGATTTCCTCATAAAGTAATGAGGTATTTCCTAGTTGCTTACAGGAAAACTTAGGTTTTTGTATGGTGAAAAAAGCAGTGGCCCAACTTCCCTCCAAAATTGTCTGAAGTAATAGGTCTAGATATTTGCAGAATGTTCAGTCTGTTTTTTAACTCCAAAAACAGCTCCAGGCAGTATAGCATGGCAGTCAGGATGCCTGAGCTGAAAGCCAGACCACCTGGATTCAAATTCCAGTTCAATTCAAATTCAACTTCCTGGCTGGGTGATCTTGGGCAAGCTATGTAACCTCTTTATGCTTCAGTTTCCTCTGCAAAATGGCAATGATAGTAGTACTCACCTCATAGGAGAGACCCGAGGTTTAAAAGCACTCAGTTCAACAGCTGGCAACCACAAGAATATTATCTGCTATCATTATGTCTTTCTCACCAAAAAATGTGCTGTGAATCCCCAAATCCCTTCAATGGTCCCCTAAGGAAGAACTACTGGTCCAGTGTGGGCGCCTGAGGACTTTTTCATTCTTGGCATCTAACTCTTTTTCCTTCTGACCCAGAAAGACAGCAAGCATGGAAGTTAAGCAGACCAGACACTGGATTCACATTGAAATGAAGTGAAGAAATGTTAGTCGCTCAGTTGTATCTGACTCTTTGTGACCTCATGGACTGGGGCTCACCAGGCTCTTCTGTCCATGGGATTTTCCAGGCAAGATACTGGGGTGGGTTGACAGTTCCTTACACTGCCTGAGCTAAAATCCTCACTCCATTCTCTGTGTGACCATGGGAAATTATTCAACAATTAGCTCCTCTGTTTCTTTATGAAATGAGAATGGTAGTGAAAACAATGATACCTCATAGGGACGTTGTGAATGTTACATGACATAATCTATGTAAAGCTCTTAGAAGACTGCCTGGCATATTTTAATTGTTCATTAAATATCTGTTATTATTATCCATTCCACATCCTGCAAACATTTACTATCCAACTACCAAGTGCAAAATGCTGCTAAACACTGGTCATTATTAAAGAATGCCTCTTCGTAAGGAGCTTAAGACTTTCCAAATTAAAATTTGTCAATCCTTTGTTCATCTTATGGAACCCAATGTTATTTTGACCCTATTTAGAGACTGGCCCTTGGGGGGTCCATCTCTGATGATACTTCCCTTGCAGAATCTGTTTCAGAGAAGCTGCCCTGCTGGGTCTATAGGTGGGATCCAGGAATTCTACTCTTCTCTCAGGTGATTCTAGCCGGTAATTCTAATTGTCGTTACTAAACTGGTTTTCCCCCGTGGCTCAGTGGTAAAGAATCCACTTGTAATGCAGGAACTAAAGGAGATGTGGGTTCGATCCCTGGGTTGGGAAGATTCCCTGGAGGAGGGCATGGCAACCCATTCCAGTATTCTTGCCTGGAGAATCCCAAGGACAGAGGAGCCTGGCAAGCTATTGTCCATGGGGTCAAAAGAGTCGGACATGAATGAAGTGACTTAGCACTCACACACACACACAGAGGTAAAGAGACGTTCTAGTCTCCATTCTAGCTCTGCTGCTTCTACTTGACAAGTTATTTAACCTCTCTGAGTCTGTTTCCTCACCCATAGAACGGGGGTAAAGCAGCTTGTCTTGAAGCTGTTGCGAGTGTTAAGTGAGTAAATGTGTGACAATAGGCTAGTATATTGCTTGGCACAGAGTAAGCACTATAGAATAATTTTTTGTTATGATTATTATTTACTTTATGAGTGTCAACACAGCATGGAACCTACCCAACCAACCTGGAGCAGTCTTCCAGCAAGTGTGGCTAATGAGGGTGTTCTGCAATCCACTAAAATATCTCTCTGGCACAGTTTTGACAAGTCCTGGTCCTAGGAGACAGAGGAAGTGAGGCTTAGAGGACTAAAGTGATGGGGCATAGGGGGGAAAGGCCGTATTAGCACCATTGTCTAGAAACAGTCACTTGCCCTGTGTTAGCACAGGAGTAAGGGGAAACTGTTCCTTTAGAGAGATCCTGTGATGGTTTAAACAGAATCCAGGCACCTTCTCTCACCATCCCGTGCATGCTCCTTCTCTCTCTCCGGCAGGTAGCCTGTGGGAACAGGGCCCTTCTCTGGCGATTTTTATAAGAACCCAGCGATCCAGAGAGATGATATGGGAGGGAGATGGGAGGGGGGTTCAGGATTGGGAACTCATGTACACCCATGGCGGATTCATGTCAATGTGTGGCAAAACCAACACAGTATTGTAAAGTAAAATAAAGTAAAAATTAAAATTAAAAAAAAAAAAAGAAAGAAAGAACCCAGCTCGGGTTCAGGGCAAGTCACAGATGGTCTTGGAATCAATCAGGCAACCAAGGGAACGTGATAATTTCTACAGCTCCGCCACCAGAGGGCAGAGCATCACCACAGGAAATCTGGAGTCAGCTGTCGTTGAACCCACCGCCCAGCACTCTGGGGCGAATTCTCCAGAACGCTGGGTTGCAGCTCTTCCAAATTCAGTTTCCCTGAGGCTTGGCCCAGGATCTTGGAGATCATGATAATAATTGCAGACATTCCTCCTCTTCAGACCCCCCGCCCCAGGCTACTCCCACACAGGTGTCTAGACATTTACGTGCCAGGCACAATGTGTCTGAGGAGGAGAAAAGGCAGGGAGGGAAGGGGGTGTCAGGGAGGGGCTGGGACAGAGGAACCATAATATTAGCCAAATGCCATCCCAGGCTGGGGACTGTCATTTCCTGCTGGAGCCCCTGGATATAGAACGTATCGCTTGATGCAGAAAGGGAAAGGAAGGCACACCAAGATGAGAGATTGGTTCGCTCCTCTGTGTTACTGCTGCGTTTTCACACCTTAGACCCTGGAAGCTTAGGCCCTAGTTGAGGGCCCTCATCAGAGCAGATTGTAGTTGTAGGGCATTTGGACAGCCCTTCATTCACTGGCGTAAACTGGCATAATTCCTAAATCAGCATTCCCATCTCCTAGATCTTCCTTGTTGATTTTACCTTTTCAACCATGTATGTCATGAAAACAAAGATCAGAGTGGGTTTTGGGGTGAATGGCAACAGAACGCTTGTACTCCGTGCCTCTGCCAGGGTTTAATAAGTGGGGCTGTCTGTGGCTGTGCAGAGAAGCTCAGAGTGGCCCCATTCAGGTGACTTCAGTTTCTGGCTTCCCCATCACCTCTCCCATGAGCAGGATAAAACAGTGCCAGGCAGGCATAGGGCAAAGCGTCTTGGGCCAGAGAATAGGGAGGGCCCTTTCACCCCTGGTTTACTCCTGCCTTCTGGGGAAATAACTAAGTGGTCTGGGCTTTCCTTTCTTGAATTTGACAATGATAGCTCCTCTTGAAGGTCAGTATTGCAGGGGAGACAAGTTTTGGGTTTTTTTTAATCTTGGAATTGTCTATCCCATTTCAAAACGATTCCTGCTCAAGCCTCAGGAAGACAGCTATATGAAGAATGAGGAATCAAGATCGGCTGAATAGAGGTTATCAGCAAGGTCATGGAGAGTGTGAAATGTCAGATTAGCCTGATTTCGCTCTGTGTTCTCACACGCACACTTCCTGTCCCGGGAGTTTAATTAGCTTCTCCTGGCACAGGAAATGTGGCACATCTGGAAATACCTCATACGTAGTATATTATTAACCTACTGTGAAACTTCTCTTGTTGTGATGATCACCTTAAGCAACGTCTCATGGGAAAAATCTCTGGCAGACAGTCTTGGGAGCAGTGTTTTAGCCATAGCCATATTTCCTCAACATCCCAGCTCACTTTGGGGTCATTTTTTTCCCAGTACAGTCTTGGGCAAATCACTTACCCTCTCTGGTTGTCATGATGGTTGCAGCATTTTTAAGCTGAAAGTCAGAAGAAAACGGTCTTCTGCTCCCTTGCTTCTTCTCCGTACTACCTTCTTGCTTCCTCTCACTCCCCATCCCCCACAGCAGACTCTACATTCCAGCCACTTCCTGCCCTAGATACACGCAATGCTCTCTGCTTTGAATTCTTTCTTAAAACATGTGCTTTCCTGCTAACTCCCACCGATCCTTTGGGACCCAGCTTTGACGTCATCTTCTCCAGGAAGACACCCCTGCTGTCTCCCTGCCACCATTTCCCCTGAGTTTGATGTCCCTGTTCTGTGTGCCCACAGCACCTACACACCCACTGCCATGGACTGCCCTTGTCTTATTAATTTGCCTTCCCTTCTGGACCATCACCTTACTTTGCACATCCAAACTCAAGCTGTGGTCCTCATACTGTCTTTGCTGCTAGGTTCAGTTTTTAGTAGAGATTTACATGCTCCTCACCCAGACCTTGCTTTGGATGCCAAGTAGAGAGTCCTGGCTATGCTCTTAGATACTCCTGCCGTTGCAGCAGGACTATCATTCCGAGAAACCAAAGCTTTTAGTCTCCATCCCAAAGGTTGGGCTTCCCTCGTAGCTCAGTTGGTAAAGAGTCTGACTGCAATGCGGGAGACCTGGGTTCAATTCCTGGGTCAGTAAGATCCCTTGGAGAGGGAAATGGCAACCTACTCCAGTATTCTTGCCAGGAGAATCCCATGGACAGTGGAGCCTGGCAGGCTACAGTCTGTGAGTCGCAAGAGTCGGACACGACTGAGAGACTAAGCACACCAGAGGTTGAGGGGATATTTTTGAATACTTTCTGTTGAGAACTGAAAACTTTCCAAGAAGAGGAAAAACCACATTCATCTCGTGAAGCTGACAATGGATAGGGAGTTTTCATGTGCACTTTAATATTCCCAAATAGCCTCAGATACAATGATTTTTGACAGATTAGGAGACTAAGGCCGAGAGGACTGACTCAAGGTTCCAGAGACAGGAAGTCATGAAGCTGTGACTAGAAGTCAGATGGCATCCCAACCCCAGTCTCCAAGTCAGGGAAAATATGCTTCCTCACACTTCCTCCCACCTACCATGCTTCTCAGACACTGTTGTCAGTGTCATGCCTGCGAGAGCCCCAGAGTCACAGAGGCGGGTGATGGAAGCAGACGGCTTCCTGTGGTCTCAGAGAACACCGTGTACTCTGTCCCTCCTTATCTCAGCAGTGCATTGATCCCACGCTTGGAAAAATCAATATTGGCAAGGACAGGAGAAAGATTTGCTCAAACACTTTTGTCACTTGAGGTGCCTTCAAACACATTCACACAGCAGTAGCCCTCAGACTCTGTTCCCCCTTCACAGCTACTTACTCAGACCAGACTTCCTGCTATGGGCAGAGCCGTGCGTAGGGAATCGGGGTCATGGAAGTTCAGGGTCAGAGGCGTCTCAGAGGCCCTTCAGCCTACCTCCCCCAGCACGGTTGAGGAGTCTGAAGCCAAGAAGCAATTGACTTGCTCAGGGTTACTCAGCTGGGGGGCAAGAGGACCAGGATATGAATTCAAGTCCTTGGATGCCATCCCTGCACCCTCACATCTGGATCACATTATGCATGTATGAGTGGTCAGGAGGCCTCCTTTCCTTCCCTGCAGAAAAGTGTCAGACTGCCCAGGCCCCCGTGTCTGGCACTCCTCTGTCAGAAGTCAGTGCCTGTATGAAGGGAGTGTAGAGAAGTGGTTAAGAACAGAGGCCTGGGACCAGATGGGCCTGAGATTGTAACCTGTTTCTACCAGAAAACTATTTAACTCACCTGTCTCCTAGTTTCCATATCTGAAAATCAAGTTATGTGCCAAGGATTGATTTAATGACATATGTGTGTATGTGTGTGTGAGCATGTATGTAAGTCACTCAGTCATGTCTGACACTTTGTGACCCTATGGACTGTAGTCCGCCAGGCTCCTCTATCCATGGGATTTCCTAGCCAAGAATACTGAATTGCCATTCTTTCTCCATTTAATGACATGTATTAACTTCTTAAAATCATTAAAACAGTCCCATGAGATCGGTTCTGTTGCCTCTGCCTATGGTCACTTCAGACCCAGAGATTCTACTTACCCAGAGTTACACACCTAGGAAGCTGCAGCTGTGGACCTTGAACTCTGGACAGCAGGCTTTGATTACTGCGCTGTCATCCTGCACGCTGAACGCACATTTCCTACACACCCACCCCACCCAATCTGGCAGGCACCGCACCTGTCTGCAGACAGTAACACACCCAGG
This sequence comes from Aepyceros melampus, assembly GCA_006408695.1. Lineage (NCBI taxonomy): Eukaryota > Metazoa > Chordata > Mammalia > Artiodactyla > Bovidae > Aepyceros > Aepyceros melampus. Next base: position 469,230 of record SJXQ01005289.1, on the reverse strand, counting down.
CCAGGGATACCAGCTCCATGCTAGGCCATTGGTCAGCTTGTCCCATAGGTGACCCAGAGAAACAGAAAAGGAAAACCATTAGTCAATGTGGCTTCTTCAGGATTTCACAGACTGTGTTGCTCTGGTCCTCCATAAATGTACACTTCCAAGACATTCTTTTATCGTCAGAGTCTGATTTTGCTTTGCACATGCTTATTTCTGAAGCTGAAAGCTACAGTGCATTTGGGCATGCACAGGAAAGATATGACAAACAGATAAATGTTTTTGACCCCACAGAGTCCCACAGAAACTTGCTTCCACAGTGAGGATGGCCCAGGCTGGATCTTCTCAAACTTCTCTCCATTCAGCTTATTAACTATTCATCCTGTCCTTAAATACTCCTCTGTGATGAAATGCTAAGTGACACATTGAATATTCATCACAATGCACCTAGCACAGGGCCAAGGGTAGAATTAAGCAGAACAAATGTGATTTCTGATTATATCTGTTTAATTCTAGGCACTGAACACCCTCAGGCAGCTAGGACTCCATCCCATTCTGAAAGGAAGCCAGGAAACTAGGTTCCACAACATTCCTTTATGTGCTGCCAAACTGTCATGAGAATCCTGGCAAGAAATTCTTTCCCTTTTTGCTTTCTTTTTTAACTTTTAAAGACTGAAGTATTATTTTTTTTATTTTAATTAATTTTTATTTTTTAGTTTGTTTTGCTTTACAATACTGTATTGGTTTTGCTATACATTGACTGAATCAGCCACGAGTGTACATGAACTCCCAATTCCGACCCCCACCTCCCCCCTCCCTCCCCACACCTTCTCTCTGGATTATCCCCATGCATCAGTCCCAAGCATCCTGCATCCTGCATTGAACCTAGACCGGCTATTCGTTTCACTTATGATATCATACATGTTACACTGCCACTCTGCCAAATTATCCCACCCTCTCCCTCTCCCACAGAGTCCAAAAGGCTATTCTATACATCTGTGTCTCTTTTGCTGTCTCCCATACAGGGTTATCATTACCATCTTTCTAAATTCCATATATATGTGTAAGTATACTGTATTGGTGTTTTTCTTTCTGGGTTAATTCACTCTGTATAATCAGCTCCAGCTTCATCCACCTCATTAGAACTGATTCAAATGTATTCTTTTTAATGGCTGAGTAATACTCCATTGTGTATATGTACCACTGCTTTCTTATCCATTCATCTGCTGATGGACATCTAGGTTGCTTCCATGTCCTGGCTATTATAAACAGTGCTGCAATGAACATTGGGGTACACGTGTCTCTTTCAATTCTGGTTTCCTCGGTGTGTATGCCCAGCAGTGGGATCGCTGGATCATAAGGCAGTTCTATTTGCAATTTTTTAAGGAATCTCCACACTGTTCTCCATAGTGGCTGTGCTAATTTGCATTCCCACCAACAGTGTAAGAGGGTTCCCTTTTCTCCACACCCTCTCTAGCATTTATTGCTCGTTGACTTTTGGATCGCAGCCATTCTGACTAATGTGAAATGGTACCTCACTGTGGTTTTGGTTTGCATTTCTCTGATAATGAGTGATGTTGAGCATCTTTTCATGTGTTTGTTAGCCATCCGTATGTCTTTGGAGAAATGTCTATTTAGTTCTTTGGCCCATTTTTTGATTAGGTCATTTATTTTTCTGTAGTTGAGCTGCATAAGCTGCTTGTATATTTTTGAGATTAGTTTTTTGTCAGTTGCTTCATTTGCTATTATTTTCTCCCATTCAGAAGGCTGTCTTTTCACCTTGCTTATAGTTTCCTTTGTTGTGCAGAAGCTTTTAATTTTAATTGATCCCATTTGTTTATTTTTGCTTTTATTTCCAGTATTCTGGGAGGTGGATCATAGAGGATCCTGCTGTGATTTATGTCGGAGAGCGTTTTGCCTATGTTCTCCTCTAGGAGTTTTATAGTTTCTTGTCTTACATTTAGATCTTTAATCCATTTTGAGTTTATTTTTGTGTATGGGGTTAGAAAGTGATCTAGTTTCATTCTTTTACAAGTGGTTGCCCAGTTTTCCCAGCACCACTTGTTAAAGAGATTGTCTTTAATCCACTGTCTATCCTTGCCTCCTTTGTCGAAGATCAGGTGTCCACAGGTGTGTGGATTTACATGCATATTTGTATGCACCCAAGTAACCACCACTTGACTCAAGACATAGAACATTCTAGCCAGCCCAGAAGATTTCTTCATGCTTCTTTCCAGTCAATACTACCACTCTCCAACACACACGACACCATTATTTTGACATGTAATCATTTTTTCATAACACTAACTTAGAGTCTTCCTTCTGTCATTTCTGTTCACTTCCTCTCATTTTTAATTTGAAGGCAAAGGCCAAGGAGTTATCTACTGTTCACTTATGATATCACCTGAGTTCACTATTTTGGAAGCAGAGGAAACAAAAAGCTCTTGGGCAGATGGAAGAGAGATGGTGCTGGCTTGGTTGGAAGAAGGAGGCTGGAAAGTAGAAAAGGAGGAGCAAGACTTGTGGAATGTATTTGGGAGGTAGCGGTGACAGGATTGGATGTGACAGCAAGGGAAAGGGTGGAATCAGGCATAATCTATGGGTTTTGACATGACTTTCCTGTTGGAGGGTGATTCCATTTGTTGAAGCAAGGAAGATGGCAAAGGAGCAGAGTGATATCAAGAGCTCTGTTTGGACTTGATATCTTGAGACAGATGCCAGGTATCCAAGTGTAAAGACAAAGTATCTAGCATTCAGGGGAGATATCAGGCCTGGAGAGAGAGATGTATCTGAGAATCATCAGCCTGTTGATGGATTTCAAAGCCTGGGATAGCATAGAATTACCCAGGTGAACAGAGCAAGAATAGGACCCATGACAGACCCCTATAATTGTTCTTGGTGATGCTAATACTTGCCTTCAATAAGCTAATACATAATTTGGGCTTCCCAGGTGGCTCAGTGGTAAAGTATCTGCTTGCCAAGCAGCAGATGCAGGTTTGAACCCTGGATCAAGAAGATCCCCTGGAGAAGGAAATGGCAACCCACTCTGGCATTCTTGTCTGGGAAATCATATGAACAGAGGAGCGTGGCAGGCACAGTCCATGGGGTCGCAAAAGAGTTGGACACGACTTAGTGACTAAACAACAACAACAACAGCAATATATAGTTCGGCCTCAAAATATAGTGAATTTATTTTCAACTTGGAAAAAATATTTATAAATGTCCTGCAGCCTCTTGCGATGATACAGAGAGTTCTGTTGATAAATTTTGGTCAGATAAGCCAATGCTGTAATGTCCCAGTAGTCTCTGACCCAGTGAATCCAGACCCCTAGATGATTTTACTAGGGATTTTTGTGATTTCAAAACATGTGATTGAAATTGTATGTCTACTGCATAAAGATGTTTGATGAAGAACCTACCATAAAGATGAACAGAAAAACATGAATGAATTTTTTTGGCCTACCTAGTATGAGCTAACCACAGCATCAGTTTTTTCTGCTCTGATTAGAAATATAGCTATTGGCAACACTATTCATCTTGTGATGATCAGCTTGATTTGACAGTGACATGTCTTCAGTTATCTGTTTGTATGAGCAAACGTATGAGTGACTAATTAATGAACTTTTCACAGAAGACAATTATTTCAAAGACTCAGTTTATCAATCTTTAAAGATGAGAAAAATAATCATTCCTACCTCTTTGGGTTATTCTGCAAGATTAAAGGAGATAATGTATGTGAAGTATTCAATACATGGTGGCGGTGACTGTCATTACTGTAAATATTCTTGATACAACACAGACTCCAAAGGGAATAAATAAAAGCTGCAGTGTTCTTGCCTGGAGAATCCCAGGGATGGGGGAGCCTGGTGGGCTGCCGTCTATGGGGTCGCACAGAGTCGGACACGACTGAAGTGACTTAGCAGCAGCAGCAGCCCTTTGTATGAAAGGTATGGACACCACACTAGCCTTCTGTTCTTTGAAACATCTTCTGATGCCAATCATAATAAGCCATCGCACGGAGTTGGGAATACTTGCTACCAGTTCAAACATTTCTGTTTATGCCAAATGGTATGATCTCATTCCTATTCAAAGAACATCAGGAAAACTGGAAAAGTAAGTGGTCTCACTCCCTCTCAGTTGGGCCCCCAACTGTAGGAACAAGCTCTATATGTCCTTAGACACTCAGTCGTGTCTGACTCTTTGTGACTCCATGGACCACAGCCCGCTAGGCTCCTCTGTCCATTGAATTCTCCAGGAAAGAATACTGGAGTGGATAGCCTTTCCTTTCTACAAGAGATCTTCCCAACCCAGGGATCAAAGCTGGGTCTCCTGCATTGCAGGCAGATTCCTTACCATCTGAGACACCGGGGACCCAGCAACAAGGCAGCATCTGTAATAAAGAAAAAAAAAAATCCAGTCTTTCCTGAGCTGGCTCAGATGATCAGTCAGAGCAGGCTGAAGTAATCTGGCCCTTGGAAGTAATTTCAGCTGATTTGTTATTTTGTTTGCCAACAATGGTGCTTTTGAAACTCAAAAATAACAACAATAACAATACAAAACAGGGCAATTTGTACTTCTACTGTCAAAAGCCAGGCCTCCAGCTCCCAGCACAGATGGAAACAGCACACACAAAGTCTAAGAAATGGTGTGGGAGGGTTTAATTATGAAGCAGCCAGAAGGGAGGCAGGTGTGTCCAGCCCCAAGGTGACAGGAATGGCATTTTAATAAGAATATCTGATTAATGTTTTCAAGTTTTCAAAGCACTCCCACATAAATCACCCCATGTGACCTTCAAAATGGCCTTTCCAGATCAGTAATACTATACTCTTCAGAGATCAGGATTCTGATGCTCAGAGAAATTAAGAATATATTCTCATGATGCATACAGAACTCATCCTGGCTTCCCATCCTCTGTCCTCCATGGGAAACCCCAATCACCCTGCAGCCTACATATCTGCCTGGCTCCATCAGGGATACATCTGCATGGTTCATATCTGTCTTAGCCAAAGGGATGATTCCTATACTTAAGGGCACAGACTTCAGGGGCAGAAAATAATCATTTAGCCATGTTTTCAAGGTTTTTAATAACTTGTTTTGGGACTAGAAACTTTCAGTCTGGGTATCTGGATATTTTACTCTAGCTAGAGTCAACTAACTGGATGTGTGTGTGTGTGTGTGTGTGCTCAGTCAACCCCATGGACTCTGCCCTACCAGGCTCCTCTGTTCATGGGAGTTTTCCGCAAGAATACTGGAGAGGGTTGCCATTTCCTCCTCCAGGGGGTCTTCCCAGACCAGCATGTCTCCTACGTTTGCTGCATTGGCAGACAGATTCTTTACCACCGGAAGCACCCAACTAACTGGTTATTTTAATATATATACATCTCTGTTTTTGTTCTGTTTTCTTCCAAATATTTTGGCCTTTACAACTAGAATGATTCTCAGTCTCATTTTCATTTTGGCAGAAACCTAGGACCTGGAAAATTATGGCTGTTCACAGTTTTTCATTTAAACTATTAAATAGCTAAGTGATCCAGCTCAACTCGCTTAACTCTCTAGACACTTACAATTCAATAGAACCTTTGGAAATGTTCTAGTCTGACTGTCCGACATGGTAGCCATTAGTCATCAGGTTATCGATAAACTGAAATGTGACTAATGCGACTCAGAAGCTGAGTTAGTAATCTTAATTAGTTTAAATTTAAATAGCTGTGTATGGCTAGTGGCTGTCGTATTAGCAAATCTGAGCCTGTATCCTCACCTATGAAATGAAGTGTTTATGTTAGCCTCTCTAAGATTTCAGCCATAATTTCTAGCATAATGGCATATGGGGCACGCAGTACATACTCATTGAATAGATATTTGCAGAATAAAAGAATAGTCAAATGAATAAAGAAGTGAACAAATAAATTACTGAATATTTAGGGAGTATCACAAGTTGAATTAATTTAGGATGTCTTCCTGGAAAACCTAGAGTTTTGAGGAATGAAGAGAAACACTGGCGTCGGCTGCAGCTGGGTGGGAATGCTTGGCAGCCGTTCACGTGGGAACAGAACCAGGTACAATCCAGGTCGCATCTGTCTTTCCACTTCCTTCAGACCCGGAAAAGCAGCTTCCTCCTTAGAGGTATTTTCATCACCGAGTGTCCCAGTGAGAAGGAGTCTCAGTGCTTGAACTATAAGCTGGGATGAATGTCAGGAAAGAGGGGACAATTGTCAGGAAGCCACAGGGATAGCTGCCAAGGCTTCTATTTCTCCCCCTGGAAAAGAGTTCCTTCAGACACAGCTTAAAATAGACTAGACCCAAAAGTGGTGGTTAAAATAAGCGGGCGAATCAGGAGCTTCCATCTTGGCACTGAGGCTCCTCTCTCCATTTCTATGCTGAGGAGTCTCTCCTTCCAGGTGAAATCTGATCAGATACACTTCCTCCTCTCAACATTATTATAGAGGGTGCCTGGGAGGTTTCAGGGGGAGTGTCTGACCCAGGCCCTCCCCCCACCAACTCCACAGAGCTCCCACTCAGAGCTAAAACTTGCCAGCTTGGCCAGGTTTATCCTTTATCTCTCTCTCTCTTCTTTTTAGTTAACTATATGTTTCTCTAATCCATGAACTTTTTGCTTTCATTTTTTAACTTTTGAGGGGAGACTTTTTAATTACAGTAAAATAAACATAAGCTTTACTATTTCAATAATTTTAAATCATATAATTCAGTGGTATTAAGTACAACATTCATATTTTGCAGTGATCACCATTACCCATCTTCAAAAGTTTTCATCATTGCTAACTGAAACTGTATAGCTTTGAGTAACAACTCTCTATTTCCCTCTCCCCTCAGCTCCGGTAACAATTATTCTGTTTTCCATCTCTGTGAATTTAACAACTCTAGGCACCTCATGTAAGTGGAATCATACATTCTTTGTCTTTTTGTGACTGGCTTATTTCACTTAGCAGAATGTCTTCAAGATTCATCTATGTAGTAACATGTATCAGAACTTTCTTCCTTTTTATGGCTGAATAATATTCCATTGTGGGCTTCCAAGGTGGTGCTAGTGGTAGGAACCCACCTGCCAATGCAGGACACTTAAGAGATGTGGGTTCGATCCCTGGGTGAGGAAGATCTGCTGGAGGAGGGCGTGGCAACCCGCTCCAGTATTCTTGCCTGGAGAATCCCATGGACAGAGGAGCCTGGCAGGCTTCAGTCCATAGGGCAGCAAAGAGAGATACAACTGAAGCAACTTAGCACAGCACAATACATGATATTTCATTGTATGTATATATCACCTTTTGTTTATCCACAGTTGGATTGTTTCTACTTCGAGTTATTGGGAATAAGGCTGCTACGAACGTGGTTGATAAGTATCTACTTGAGACCCCACTCTCAATTCTTTGGAGTATATGCTTAGAAGTGATTGCTTGATCACATGGTAATTCTATGTTTAACCTTTTGAGGAAATGTTTTTATTTTTTAAGCCATTACTAAATTCTTTTTCTTTTAACTGTTAGTTCTTGAATTTTATTCCTATCCCTAAATCCTATATATTTTCAAATTTTCATATCCTGTGTTTTTAGCTTTTCATTTGAAATCTTAATCTCATTTCTTTTTTCTTTCTGAAAATCGTGGCTTTTAGTATTTTATCTTTTTAATTTTGGGCTTTTAAAAATCTAGTTTAATGTGTTTCTTTCATCTGTAAGCTTTTGCTATGGTTTATTTTTAAACCATCTTCAAATAATCCTTTTTATTTCTATAGTTTAATTTGTTTTACCTAGGTATTTATATAGCTGACTTCATATATCTATAATGTCCATCCCACAAATTTATCATGTTTCTGATAATTTTAAATGTCTCTCTTATAGGATGCTATAAAGTGGCAGGGGTGGGAATGGGATAAAGGCAATTGAAGTCTGTCGTGGATCAGTTTCCCTGGGAAATAGACTGAGGCAGAAATTTGCATTCAGGAGGTTTGTGGGGTAGGGAATGTGGAAACAATGCTTGTAAGGAATTGAGAAAAGCAGGACAGGGTAAAGGGAGAAGTTGAACTGGGATGCAGTTATAACTGGAGATCTTAGTCCCATGGGGAGCTGTGAAACTGAGATATAATCCTCAGAGATACCGCAATTTGAGGCTGAGGATTGAGCCTGAATGTGCCAGCAAGTGTAACCTTGGGTATGAAGTTCCTTCACTTGAGGGCAGTGCTGGGGGCAGGGGTGGGGCACTATCAGTAGGTGATACTCCTGAGGGAGCAGTGGGGGTCTGAGTGGCACACCACAGCTTCCACTGCAGGAGGAAGAGCAACCATACTGCCTTCTAGGGAGGTAAAACCCCATAATCCAGCCCAACAGTGGTCAGGTGATTTGGAGGAGTGCATTAAAATTGCCTGGAGAAAAAACCTGATAAGATTCTTCCCTACCAAGTGTGTGTGGCTTGAGAAAGAGAATCTGATTATTTCCACACACCTCTATCTCACCTTGAAGTGGAGAACTACTGGCCAAGGCCAAAATGAAAATACCTCACTTTTATCAATGGCTTCTATAAAGGTTATCTTAGTTCATTTATAAGACTCACAAAATATGTGCTTTCTCTCCATGGCAAGTACTACATAGGGGTGGATTCAGATTTTGTGGGATCCAAAGATGATATTCCCAGGTGGAGCAGTGGTAAATAATCCACCTTCCATTGCAGAGATGCAAGAGACATGAGTTTAATCCCTAGATCTGGAAGATCCTCTGGGGTAGGAAATGGCCATCCACTTCAGTATTCTTGCCTGGAAAATTCCATGGACAGAGGAGTCTGGTGGACTACAGTCCATGGGGTCACAAAGATTCGGGTAGGACTGAGTGCATGAGCGTGCACACACACATACACACAGAGATTATTTAATTTGGGAGCCCTCTTTAACAAAAATAATACAAAATTATGAATATTAAATTGGCAGGCATTACCCAGGGCCTTGGAGGGAGCCCTTGAAGGGTGCAATTGAAGGGTCCAGAGCTAAGCTTTGCTGTAAATCCTCCTCTGGTCCAAGGCCATTACCATACAGCCTGGCTGAGGGGCCTCCTTCACAGTCTCAGGGAGGGTCACTTCCCCTGGAGGGCTACATTTGCTAGCTCTTGAGTTCCTTCTCACTTTAGATAGCCCTGAGGAATTCTTCACCAGATGAGACCCGACTACATCTCCCCTCAAAGCAAGTGATCTCATCTGGACACCCTGAAGACAATGCATTTCCAGGAACTGGATGGACTACTCTAGACCAGAAGGATGAGTCCAGGGAGATGTGGGCCATCTACTGGGAGCAAGCATACACCAGCCTTAGTTCTAAGCACTTTGTATGAATGATCCATTCAGTCTCCACAGGCACACTGTTGTTCAGTTACTCAGTCGTGTCCAACTCTTTGTGACCCCATGGACTGCAGCACCCCAGGCTTCCCTGTCCTTCACCATCTCCCAGAGTTTGCTCAAACTCATGTCCATTGAGTTGTTGATGCCATCCAACCATCTCATTCTCCACTGTCCCCTTCTCCTCTGTCTTCAGTCTTACCCAGCATCAGGGTCTTTTCAAATGAGTCACTCTTCGCATCAGGTGGTCAAAGTATTTGAATTTCAGCTTCAACATCAGTCCTTCCAATGAACACCCAGGACTGATCTCCTTTAGGCTGGATCTCCTTGCAGTCCAAGGGACTCTCAAGAGTCTTCTCCAGCACCACAATTCAAAAGCATCAATTCTTCGGTGCTCAGCTTTCAGTTATACTCCAAGTCTCACATCCATACATGACTACTGGAAAAACCATAGCTTTGACTAGATGGACCTTTGTTGGCAAAGTAAAGTCTCTGACTTTTAATATGCTGTCTAGGTTGGTCATAACTTTCCTTCCAAGGAGTAAGCATCTTTTAATTTCATTGCTGCAATCACCATCTGCAGTGATTGTGGAGCCCAAATAAATAAAGTCTGACACTGTTTCCCCATCTATTTGCCATGATGTGATGGGATTGGATGCCATGATCTTAGTTTTCTGAATGTTAAGCTTTAAGCCAGCCTTTTCACTCTCCTCTTCCACTTTCATCAACAGACTCTTTAGTTCTTCCTCACTTTCTGCCATAAGAATGGTGTTATCTGCATATCTGAGTTTATTGATATTTCTCCCGACAATCTTGATTCCAGCTTGTGCTTCCTCTAGCCCAGCGTTTCTCATGATGTACTCTGCATAGAAGTTAAATAAGCATGGTGACAACATACAGCCTTGACATACTCCTTTTCCTATTTGGAACCAGTCTGTTGTTCCATGTCCAGTTCTAACTGTTGCTTCCTGACCTGCATACAGATTTCTCAAGAGGCAGGTCAGGTGGTCTGGTATTCCCATCTCTTTCAGAATTTTCCACAGTTTATTGTGATCCACACCGTCAAAGGCTTTGGCATAGTCAGTAAAGCAGACATTCTTTTTCCAAGTTGGGGGACGGGCATTTATTTCTGTGACTGTCACATACATTAAAAAAAAAAACACATAATTTTGATAGCAGTTGTAGTGAATGGTCCACCCTTATCTCATTCAACCTTTGCTCCACAGCATGGGTGAACAGAATTCCTTTCTTCCGCTTCAATTCATTTCCCTGAAAAAATGAAAATTCTCCACCTTAACACACTTGACCCTGTCTTCTCAGACAAACAGTTTCCTTTTGAGGGTAATCTATATTTATTCTGTAGGCTCAAATAATGTTTCTGGAGATCAAGATTGGCAACGATGCCAATGAGCCCTTGTTTCACATGATTATGGCATGAGTGGATTCCCGTGGATGATTCTTTCATGGATAGATTAAATGTTTTAAAAATCCTTGACAAACTTACTTTCTTCAAAAAACAGTAGTCCTGAATGGTAGTACATGGACTGGATCTCAGGGAACTTACATTTCTATCTATATTGTATATTGCGACTTGTCCTCTTTTTTTTGCTGTTGTCTCTCAGTTGTGTTGAACTCTTTGGGACCCCAGGAACTGTAGCCTGCCCGGCTCCTCTGTCCATGGGATTCTCCAAGAAAAAATACTAGAAAGGGCAGCTGTTTCCTTCTCCAGGGAATCTTCCCAACGAGGGATGGAATCCAGGTCTCCCGCATTGCAGGCAGATTCTTTATCGTTTGAGCCACCAGGGAAGCTCGAATAAAAAGTCTACATTTTCTCCTCACTTATCTTTGAATAGCTTCCCTGCAGCCTATCTGTAATTACCATTGTGCTGGGGTGGTCAGGGAACAGGCAATAAATGCACCAAGTTTTTCTTGCTCTGTTTGAGCTGTTACTACCAAAGCATTTTTTAAACCTTGGGGGCCTCAAAGGAGAAGTTTCTCCTCTCATCCCCTCTGAATGGATTGCCATTACCTTAAAATGATTCTATTCTCACTCTGTTCCAGCAAATGTAAGACTTCACCCTCCTGATGCCTTTCTTGACTGGGAAGAAACATGTAAAGCAGAAATCAGAAGAGACTGTCCAGGAATTTTCCAAATGAATTTTTCCTAGACTTCTCATTCCATAAGAAAACCTTAAGCCATAGGAAACCACCTAAGAGTATCTGTTACAGTCTCTATGGACAGAAATTTCTTATTAGAAAAGCTACATGACCTTGAATTGATTTTAAATATTGATGCTTGTGAAAAACATGCAGAGCACACCTTTCACTGCTCTAAGAGTTGGAGGAACTGTAATGTGATTCTGATGCCTAATGGACACCATTCAAATAGAATGAGGTAAAGAGGGATGTGTCCTGGAATTTTTAAAAATTGTACGCAAATGACAATAACACTAGTGTGATATGCACACATTCCAATTACATTAAAAAGAACACAAAGATAACATTCTTTTGTATTAAAATGACAAAAAGATGTTCAATATCACTAATTATTAGGTAAATGCAAATCAAAACCACAGTGAGACACTTCATCACACTCATTATGAAAACTGCTATCAAAAGCCCCAGGAAATAACAAGTGTTGGTAAGAAAAGAAATTGTTAAAGAAATTGAAACCCTGGTGCTCTGTTTCTGCGAATGTAAAATAGTAGAGGTACCAATGACATAAGAAAGTAGTGTGATGGTTCCTCAGAAAAATAAAAACAGAATTACTTTATGATCTAGAAATTCCACTTCTGAGTAAATACCCAAAAGACTTAAAAGCAAGATCTCAAAGAGATGCTTGTACAACCATATTCATAGCAGCATTATTCACAATAGCTAAATCATGAAAGTAAGCCAAGTGTCCATCAACAGCTGCTGCTGCTGCTACTGCTAAGTCACTTCAGCCATGTCCAACTCTGTGCAACCCCATAGACGGCAGCCCACCAGGCTCCCCCGTCCCTGGGATTCTCCAGGCAAGAACATTGGAGTGGGTTGCCATTTCCTTCTTCAATGCCAGAAAGTGAAAAGTGAAAGTGAAGTTGCTCAGTCATATCCGACTCTTAGCGACCCCATGGACTGCAGCCTACCAGGCTCCTCCGTCCATGGTATTTTCCAGGCAAGAGTACTGGAGTGGGCTGCCATTGCCTTCTCCTGTCCATCAACAGATGATAGATAAAATGTGATATATACATGCAATGGGATATTATTCAACCTTAAAAGGGAAGCAAATTCTGACAAATGTTACAACATGGATGATATTGAAGATATAATGACAAGTGAAATAAACCAGTCACAAGAAGACAAATATTCTATGATTCTACTTATATGAGAGATCTAGAATGGTCAAAATCATAGAGATAAAAAGTAGAATGGTGGTTTCCAGGGTCTGAGAAGAGGAAAAGTGAAAAGTTATTGTTTACTGGGTACAGAGCTTTAGTTTTCCAAGATAAAAAGATCTCCAGAGAGATGGATGGTGGTGATGTTTGCACAACAATGTGGATGTACTTAATACTACTGAACAGTACCCTTAAAAATGGTTACAGTATATCTTAAAAGGATACATCAAGAAGGGTTCACTGTTCAACATTAAATAAATGTTCTATGACTGCCCTACAGAGAACTGTTGGTGTTTCACTTGCTTTTTTTTTTTCTCTGCTAAATTTATTACAGCTATGTTCAATGGCATTATGATCATCCAGTTAGTTGTTGAATCAGATCCCAAGTTTCTGTGAATAACAAAAACCTGGGAAACAAAGGTGTAAAATAAAAAGTCCAAAGGCAGATAATTCAGGGCTCATGTGGCCATTGCATGGTCAGTAGAGACCCAGGATTTTTCAGGATCTCTGCTCCATTGTTGCCCTGATGTGTGGTCCTCAACTTCGTGGTGCAAGATGGATGCTGAAGCTCTAGCTATCACATCTACACTCCAAAGAGCACAATGGAGGAAGGAGGAAGAATAGCTAGCTACATTCAATATAAGCAAACTTCAGAAACTCCACATAACATTTTTACAATATATCATTTTTTAAGTTTTAGTTGCATTATCAGTCTCTTAGATTGTCAGTTATGTGTCCATACAAAAGTCAGTGTTCTGTTATTTCTAGATAGAGGGAACATGGATATTCAGGAGGCAGCAAGCAATCTCTGCCATGCCTGGAAAGTGCCTAGACAGATAGAGAGAAATTTAATTTCAAATTCCATCTATTTTCTAGCACTCTACTGCTGTTCACTTCAGGATAAAGAAATGGCATTAGCCAAAGCACAAAGCTTTTTGAATTGGCATGTCTCTAATATCAGGCAAGTTGTTTAACTTATTTGTGTCTTGGTTTCCTCACTTGCACAAAAGTTAATGTAAGTAAAGTGCTGAAGACAGTGCCTGGCACAGAGTATGCTCTATAAAACTGTTGTTATTCTTGTTATCATTGTTGTTATTAAATGCCATGCACTCAAAAAGAAGTGAAGTAGGGGGCATTCTCTTGGTGCTGAGAGATAACAGAGGAGAGGCAACTAGGGGCTTCCTCCTTATAGTCGCTGATCAATGTAAGGAGGACTCCTTCCAGAAGCCAGAAGAGGAGATGGATTTTGGTGAATGTGAAACAGCACCGCATTCCAGATTTTTCTTCCTCCCAGATATTCCTTGCTCTTTCCTGATTTCAGGCTTTAGGCTAGATGCCTCAAGCCTCAAGATCCAGCTTGTCTTTTCTGAAAGGCAGACCTGGACTCAGTTGAGAGAGCATCACTATAATGGCCCTGTTCTGGGTCTTTTCCAAGAGGAAGGGACGCTCATCTTGCAGCTAGAATCCTGCAGAAGGAAGGAGCTTATTTTCCCTGTCCAGTAAAGGGCTGACAGAGCCCTATGGCTACTCTCAGCTCAGATCAGTTCAGTCGCTTAGTCAGGTCTGACTCTTTGTGACCCCATGAACCACAGCATGCCAGGCTTCCTTGTCCATCACCAACTCCTGGAGTCCCCCCAACCACATGTCCATTGATTTGGTGATGCCATCCAACCATCTCATCCTCTGTCGTCCCCTTCTCCTCCTGCCCTCAATCTTTCCCAGAATCAGGGTCTTTTCAAATGAGTCAGCTCTTCACATCAGGTGGCCAAAGTATTGGAGTTTCAGCTTCAGCATCAGTCCTTCCAATGAACGCCCAGGACTGATCTCCTTTAGGATGGACTAGTTGGATCTCCTTGCAGTCCAAGTGGCTCTCAAGAGCCTTCTCCAATACCACAGTTCAAAAGCATCAATACTTCGGTGCTCAGCTTTCTTTGTAGTCCAACTCTCACATCCATAATGACCACGGAAAAACAATAGCCTTGACTAGACAGACCTTAGCCGGCAAAGTAATGTCTCTGCTTTTTAATATGCTGTCTAGGTTGGTCATAACTTTCCTTCCAAGGAGTAAGCATCTTTTAATTTCATTGCTGCAATCACCATCTGCAGTGATTTTGGAGACCAGAAAAATAAAGTCAGTCATTGTTTTCACTGCTTGCCTATCTATTTGCCATGAAGTGATGGGACCAGATGCCATGATCTTCATTTTCTGAATGTTGAGCTTTAAACTAACTTTTTCATTTTCCTCTTTCACTTTCATCAACAGGCTCTTTAGTTCTTCTTCACTTTCTGCCCTAAGGGTGCTGTCATCTGCATATCTGAGTTTATTGATATTTCTCCTGGCAATCTTGATTCCAGCTTGTGCTTCCTCCAGCCCAGCGTTTCTCATGATGTACTCTGCATATAAGTTAAATAAGCAGGGTGACAATATACAGCCTTGATGTTCTCCTTTCCCTATTTGGAACCAGTCTGCTGTTTCATGTCCAGTTCTAACTGTTGCTTCCTGACCTGCATACAAATTTCTCAAGAGGCAGGTCAGGTGGTCTGGTATTCCCATCTCTTTCAGAATTTTCCACAGTCTATTGTGATCCACACCAGTCAAAGGCTTTGGCATAGTCAATAAAGCAGAAATAGATGTTTTTCTGGAACTCTCTTGCTTTTTGATGATCCATCGGATGTTGGCAATTTGATCTCTGGTTCCTCTGCCTTTTCTAAAACCAGCTTGAGCATCTGGAAGTTCATGGTTCACGTATTGCTGAAGCCTAGCTTGGAGAATGTTAAGCATTACTTTACTAGCATGTGAGATGAGTACAGTTGTGTGCTGGTTTGACCATTCTTTAGTGTTGCCTTTCTTTGGGATTGGAATGAAAATCCCAGTCCTGTGGCCACTGCTGAGTTTTCCAGATTTGCTGGCATTTGGGTGTAGCACTTTCACAGCATCATCTGTTAGGATTTCAAATAGCTCAACTGGAATTCCATGACCTCCACTGCTTTTGTTTATAGTGACGCTTCCTAAGGCCCACTTCACTTTATATTTCAGGATGTCTGGCTCTAGGTGAGTGATCACACCATCACGGTTATCTAGGTCATGAAGATCTTTTTTTGTACAGTTCTGTGTATTCTTGCCACCTCTTCTTAATATCTTCTGCTTCTGTTAGGTTCATACTGTTTCTGTCCTTTATTGTACCATTTTTGCATGAAATGTTCCCTTGGTATCTCTAATTTTCTTGAAGAGATCGCCAGTCTTTCCCATTTTATTGTTTCCTCTGTTTCTTTGCATTGATCGCCGAGGAAGGCTTTCTTATCTCTCCTTGCTATTCTTTGGAACTGTGTATTCAAATGGATATATCTTTCCTTTTCTCCTTTGCCTTTCACTTCTCTTATTTTCACAGCTATTTGTAAGGTCTCCTCAGGCAGCCATTTTGCTTTTTTGCATTTCTTCTTCTTGGGGATGGTTTTGATTCCTGTCTCCTGTACAATGTCCTGAACCTCATTCCATGGTTCATCAGGCACTCTGTCTGTCAGATCTAGTCCCTTAAATCCATTTCTCACTTTCAATGTATAGTTATAAGGGATTTGATTTACATCATACCTGAATGATCTAGTGGTTTTCTCCACTTTCTTCAATTTTAGTCTGAATTTGGCAATAAGGAGTTCATGATCTGAGCCACGGTCAGCTCCCGCTCTGTTTTTGCTGACTGTATAGAGTTTCTCCATCTTTGGCTGCAAAGAATATAATCAGTCTGATTTTGGTGTTGACCATCTGGTGATGTCCATATGTAGAGTCTTCTCTTGTGTTGTTGGAAGAGGGTGTTTGCTATGACCAGTGTGTTCTCTTGGCAGAACTCTACTAGCCTTTGCCTTGCTTCATTCTGTACTCCAAGGCCAAATTTGCCTGTTACTCCAGGTGTTTCTTGACTTCCTACCTTTGCATTCCAGTTCCCTAGAATGAAAAGGACATCTTTTTTGGTTGTTAGTTCTAGAAGGTCTTGTAAGTCTTCATAGAACTGTCAACTTCAGCTTCTGCAGCATTACTGGTCAGGTCATAGACTTGGATTACCATGGTATTGAATGGTTTGCCTTGGAAAGGAACAGAGATCATTCTGTCATTTTTGAGATTGCATCCAAGTACTGCATTTTGGACTCTTGTTGACCATAATGGCTACTCCATTTCTTCTAAGAGATTCCTGCCCACAGTAGTAGATATAATGGTCATGTGAATTAAATTCACCCATTCCAGTCCATCTTAGTTCACTGATTCCTAGAATGTTGATGTTCACTCTTGCCATCTCCTGTTTAACCACTTACAATTTGCCTTGATTCATGGACCTAACATTCCAGGTTCCTATGCAATATTGCTCTTTACAGCATTGAACCTTGCTTCTATCCCGTCTCATCCATAACTGGATGTTGTTTTTTCTTTGGCTTTACCTCATGTTCAACATAAGAGAAACTCAAGTAAGACAATAGGCACTGAGAGAGGGCATTAGAGGGCAGACAGGCTGAAACCACAATCCCAGATAACTAGCCAATCTGATCACACGGACCACAGCCTTGCCTAACTCAATGAAACTAAGCCATGCTGTGTGGTGCCACCCAAGACAGGCGGGTCATGGTGGAGAGATCTGACAGAATGTGGTCCACTGGAGAAGGGAATGGCAAACCACTTCAGTATTCTTGCCTTGAGAACTCCATGAACAGTATGAAAAGGCAAAAAGATAGGACACTGAAAGAGGAACTCCCCAGGTCGGTAAGTGCTCAATATGCTACTGGAGATCAGTGGAGAAATAACTCCTGAAAGAATGAAGGGATGGAGCCAAAGCAAAAACAACACCCAGTTGTTGATGGGACTGGTGATAGAAGCAAGGTCCAAAGCTGTAAAGAGCAATATTGCATAGTCTACTCTTTAGGGCCAGAGAATTTCCATGGGAGTCTCTCAAAGCCTCAGAAATTTCAGCAGCAGTTCTCTGCTTCAGAGAAACAGAGCCTCACTCCAGTCTAATTTAAAAGAAAACCATCTTCCCAAGTGCCTGAAATAATTAATATAACTTCAAAAATAAAATCATTTTTAATGGCACAGCACTTTCTCCAGATAATACTTAGATTAGTTTGAGGATAATGTTGCCAAGATGTAAAACTGGATGCTGAACATGATTGCTTGCTCCAGAAAGGTTGCCACTCTATATTTCATGAGAGCACCAGCAAAGCAGTGTTATGAGGTTGGTATCGTCATCACTATTTTTAAGATAAAACAGCCCCTGGGAGGGTCATGAAGCTGAGTGAGGCTCAGTCCAGCGACTTCTTTTTTAATATAAATTTATTTATTTTAATTGGAGGTTAATTACTTTACAATATCATATTGGTTTTGCCATACATCAACATGAATCCACCACAGGTATACACATGTTCCCCATCCTGAACCCCCCTCCCACCTCCCTCCCTGTACCATCCCTCTGGGTCATCCCAGTGCACCAGCCCCAAGCATCCTGTATCCTGCATCGAACCTGGACTGGCAATCCATTTCTTATATGATATTATACATGTTTCAATGTCATTCTCCCAAATCAACCCACCCTCACCCTTTCCCACAGAGTCCAAAAGACTATTCTATACATCTGTGTCTCTTTTGCTGTCTCACCTACAGGGTTATCGTTACCATCTTTCTAAATTCAATATATATATATATATATGTGTGTTAGTATACTGTATTGGTGTTTTTCTTTCTGCCTTACTTCACTCTGTATAATAGACTCCAGTTTTGTCTACCTCAATAGAACTGATTCAAATGTACTCTTTTTAATGGCTGAGTAATACTCCATTGTGTATATGTACCACAGCTTTCTTATCCATTTATCTGCTGATGGACATCTAGGTTGCTTCCATGTCCTGGCTATTATAAACATTGGGGTACATATGTCTCTTTCAATTCTGGTTTCTTCGGTGTGTATGCCCAGCAGTGGGATTGCTGAGTCATAAGACAGTTCTCAGAGAAGGCAATGGCACCCCACTCCAGTACTCTTGCCTGGAAAACCCCATGGACAGAGGAGCCTGGCAACTGCAGTCCATGGGGTAGCAGAGTCAGGCATGACTGAAGTGACTTAGCAC
>SJXQ01005289.1:421557-449932 GCA_006408695.1 Aepyceros melampus | reverse complement strand
TGAAATGGTACCTCATTGTGGTTTTGATTTGCATTTCTCTGATAATGAGTGATGTTGAGCATCTTTTCATGTGTTTGTCAGCCATCTGTATGTCTTCTTTGGAGAAATGTCTGTTTAGTTCTTTCGCCCATTTTTTGATTGGGTCGTTTATTTTTCTGGAATTGCATAAGTTGCTTGTATATTTTTGAGATTAGTTGTTTGTCAGTTGCTTCATTTGCTATTATTTACTCCCATTCTGAAGGCTGTCTTTTCACCTTGCTTATAGTTTCCTTTGTTGTGCAGAAGCTTTTAATTTTAATTAGATCCCATTTGTTTATTTTTGCTTTTATTTCCAATATTCTGGGAGGTGGGTCATAGAGGATCCTGCTGTGATTTATGTCAGTGAGTGTTTTGCCTGTGTTCTCCTCTAGGCGTTTTATAGTTTCTGGTCTTACGTTTAGATCTTTAATCCATTTTGAGTTTATTTTTGTGTATGGTGTTAGAAAGTGTTCTAGTTTCATTCTTGGACTTCTTATACCAAAACTTGTATAATTTCCTACTGACCAGCATGTGGCACTGTTAGCCACTACCTATTTCTGGTAACTCTCTCCTTCTGACTTCTATGATTCTAACTTCCTCTGCTTTTTCCTCCCTAGTAACCCATTTTTCTCCCCTCTGTTTACTGTCTGCCTATTCCTCAGAGTCTGACAAATCCCAATAAGCTGTTTCAGAAATGTATCTCAAATCTATCTTCTCTCTCTCTCTTTTTTAGAATTTTAAAAATCCAAACACACAATTTTAAAAGGCAAACAGTGCTATATTGTTTCTAACTGAATAAAGCAATCCCATTCAGTCATCAACCTGCCCCAGTGCTGGTCCTGCTTCCAAAAGGCAGAACTTCTGCATAGAGCTGTGTAGGTTGTGCAAAACTCAATTTGGGGAGGGGAGGGCATTTAAACACTTTGTGAAGAGAATGGCACCCTCCAGACTTGTGTAATCCATTAACCTTCACCTCCAGAGATAGCCTAGCCAAATTGTATCCACTTTGAATTCTTTCAGCTATTTCCTCTAGAATTACCTTAAAGATTCTAAATAATAAGCTTGTACAGCATTTTCTTGATTCTCCAGTATTGGTGATTATGTACTGAACTTCTCTGATAATGAGCTTCCCTTATGGCTCAGCTGGTAAAGAATCTGCCTGCACTGCAGGAGACCTGGGTTTGATCCCTGGGCTGGGAAGATCCCCTGGAGAAGGGAAAGGCTGCCCACTCCAGTATTCTGGCCTGGAGAATTCCACGGACTGTATAGTCCATGGGATTGCGAAGAGTCAGGCACAACTGAATGACTTTCACTCTCTGATAATGATGACTTCTCAAACCCCCCCCCCTCATGATGTCTCCTCTTTTATCTTTTTTATCTGAATTCATACAGCAGTCAATATGCTGTATTCAACCTAATTCTGTGCTGTCCTTGTTGCTCAACTGTGTCCAACTCTTTGTGACCCTATGGACTGTAGCCCACCAGGCTTCTCTGTCTCTGGGGATTCTCCAAACAGGAATAAAGGAGTGGGTTACCATGTCCTTCTCCAAGGGATCTTTCCAACCCAGAAATTGAACCATGGTCTCCTGCATTGCAGGCAGATTCCTTACCAGCTGACTTTCCAGGGAAGCCCTGTTCACATAAATGCTGGGACCACATAAATGCTGTTTATTCCTGTATCAAGTAGTGTACTATTATTATGGTTGCTTCCTTGTTCAATGTTAGTTTTTTTTAGCATCAATATGTGCCTCTCCCTAAACCCCATTTCCTTAGTATTCTATGTACCACTGACTCTGTGTTCAGTCCCTTCATTTCCTCCAACAAATTTTCAAATGCAGTTTGCTATCATACCATATTTTCATTTCCTTTTTCTTTTTGGCCTGGAGAATTATCTCCTGAGACTTTAATCTTCCTGTTCTATGGATTGGTTACTCTATAGTTAGCTACATGGCTCTTGTCCTGAGACTTTCCTTCAACACTAGCCTGGAAATTTCCTTAACTTTTCTCCAGTCCTTCTTGGATTTCATGCTTCGCCTTTCCTCCCTGAGTGGAACATATTGCCAAGTAACTTCTTCAGACATGATACATTGGAGGTAGGTTTGCTAAGATTTTTTAATATCTAAAATATCTTTGTTCTATCATCACAAATCTTGATAGTTTGTCTAATTGTATATTCCTAGAGTAGAAATAGTTTTTATCCATAATATTGAATGTAATTATCCACTGTCTTATCATTCAAGATATCTGCCAGCTACTAAACCTTTATATGTAATTTTTCTTTCTGGAATAGTTTTCCATTAATTCTTTTCTGCTGGTATACTGAAATTTTATGATGTGTCTTGGTGCAGACTTTTTAAAAAATTTATCTTGGGAGGAACACTTTTTATACTTTTAATACCTTTGTACTTTGGTTCTCCAAAATGCCCCCAGTTTATTTCCTTGATAATTTTGTTCATCCATTTTTTCTGTTCCATCTTTCTATAATCACTATTAGTTTCATATCAGAGATTGAATCCTCAAATTTCCTTATCTTTTTCTCTTTTATGGTTTATATATTTGCCCATGTGTTCTACTTTGAATGAGATTTCTTCAACTTAATCTTCCAATTCTTCTTTTGAATTTTTATCTATTTATTTATGTATTGCCTGTGCTGGGTCTTTGCTGCTACATGGGCTTCTCTCTAGTTCCAGCGAGCTGGGGCTACTCTCTAGTTTTAGCGCTCAGGCTTCTCATTGTGGTGGCTTCTCTTGTTGTAGAGCACAGGCTCTAGGGCCATGAGCTCAGTAGCTGTAGTGCACGGGCTTGCTCCATGGTATGTGGGACCTTCCTGGACCAGGGATCGAAGCTGTGTCTCCTGCACTGATAGGCAAATTCTTCACCACTGAGCCATCAGGGAAGCTCCTTCTTTTGAATTTTTAATTTTAGTTATATTGCTAATTTGCAAAAGCTTTTGTTTATTCCCTTATTGTTCCTTTTTTACAGCACCTGTATTTCTCTGAGAATGTTAATTATTGTTTTCCTTGAGGTAAGCTTTCTTCTGCTCCTTGGTTTGGAGTTCTTTTTTTCTCCCTCTGCTTTTTATGTTGTCAGACTTTCTCAAAACTCTGGATCCTATACTTTCTATTTATTTTTAAGATTGAATTCCTAAAAGACTAATTAGACATCCTCTGTGATTGGGCAAGTTCAAATTATGGACTGTGTTGTTTTCCTTGGGGAAGTGTGTGTGTGTGTGTATGTGTGCGTGTGTGTGTGTGTGTGCCTGTGTGTGTCCCCTTCCTCCTCCCCTGCCAGGGCCTTTGAGATTCTCCAGAGAAAGATGTTTCAGTCTTCTGTCCTGAGGGTGTAAGGAAGCTTGTCTTCTGTCCGGTAGGGAAAGGGGACTGAGTACCTCACCGTTCAAGATGCAGGCTTTCAGGTAACTCCTCTCTTTTCAGTGGACCACCTCATCTAACCCCTCTGCTATGCCTGGTATCAAATTCAGAGGCCTTCTGATTGAATTGATTTAGAGAATAAATTCTCTCTCTCCCATCAAAGTGAGAGAGGGTTCAGTTCAGTCGCTCAGTCGTGTCGGACTCTTTGCGACTCCATTAATCGCAGCACGCCAGGCCTCCCTGTCCATCACCAACTCCCGGAGTTCACCCAGACCCACGCCCGTGAAGTCAGTGACGCCATCCAGCCATCTCATCCTCTGTTGTCCCCTTCTCCTCCTGCCCGCAATCCTCCCAGCATCAGAGTCTTTTCCAATGAGTCAGCTCTTCGCATGAGGTGGCCAAAGTACTGGAGTTTCAGCTTTAGCATCATTCCTTCCAGAGAAATCCCAGGGCCGATCTCCTTCAGAATGGACTGGTTGAAGAGAGGTTTAATCACCTGGATACGCAGGGTGGAATCTTTGACATCTACTCAGTCCTTTTACATAGAGATTTTCAATCAATTCCTCTATTTTTTGACTATATACGTCTATACCTGCTAGAGCACTTAGTACCTCTAGGCTTTTGTTCTCTTTTGAATTCTTCAGAATGAATATTATTGCTTCTCACTGATATGCTCATCCATAGACCCTTAACTTTAATCTTCTTATGCTTTCTCTGCTCTGCTAAATCAATTCTCAACATTCCATATAGTTTTTGTCTTTATATATTATGGTTTGGGAGTATGTTTTTTTCCTAGTTTCATCAGTGATGAAACACATGTTTTATTCTAGTCCTTCTTATTGCTTTGGGTAATTTTTAAAAGAGAAGTAAACAGAAATGTAAACTTAAAACCAGAAGACGCTCACTGCTTCCTTCCCCTTCCACTGATTAGTTTATGTCTTCTTTGATTCTCACCTCTATCTTTCAAGCATCATCTAGCTGTTCTAGTTCAGTTTCTTTCCCTTCCAGTTCATCCTTCACAGATGCTCTAATCTGGTTACATCCCTCCCCAGCTCAAGAATATTCAATAGCTACCCACAACAAATAGAACTATGACCTTCTCCTTTTGGTTTCAACCAAACTTTCAATTTTATTTACCTCCATATTTGTAAACTTTATTTTCCAACAAGCATCTATTGAAAAGTTGTCATACGCCAGGGCCATACTAAGTGGTTTATAAAAATACAGTTCTTATATTCAAAAACCAAAGAATCAGAGACAAGTAAAGTAATAAAGCTCTTCTTTATACCTGGAATCTGCTTCTTACCCATATCTGTCCATCAAAATTCTATCCATTCAATGTCAGTCTTAAGTAACAAGCTTCTTTTATCTCAATGCTGAAATTAATTTGTTCCACCCCCTCTCACCACACTCCCCTAAGCTGTTCATGTGTACTGCTATTAGAACATTGAATCTGATTGCCTTAAATAAACCTGTAGATATACATGTCTCCCTCACCTGATGGAGAAGTCCCTGGTGGTAAGGTAAAGATCTCTATTATATCAGAAAGCATTTTTCATAAAGCAGAAACTCAATAGAAATGTATTGGAAATATCAAATTTTCCTGTTACCGAATTTAAGAAAAAATGTTCAGTTGGTATATATAAGGGACACTGAATTGTTTTGTTTATCTTTTGACGTTCAAACAGTTATTAAACTTTTGTAGACCAGACCCTGTGCCATTTACTGTGGTTACAGAGATGAAGAAGACAGTCATATCCTAAAGTGGCTCACAGTTCAGCCAGGAGATGATAGTGCAAACAACTGCACAACATGTGATAGGTAGTATAAAATAGGAGGGGGCTAGAATGGAAAGAGTTTAAGACTCTGCCTGGGATGTGGGGAGGGCACCAGAAAGAAGGTGGTATCCAGCTAAGATTTCAAGGACAAAGAGTAGTTCCCTAGACAGAGAAGAAATAAAAAGGAAATTCTAACGGATATTATTTTCACTTATAGCTATATTGAGGTAGAAACACCCCTAATTCTTGTTTAAACAGATTTACCCTTTTGATATTCAAATAACTTAGTAAGGACCTACTATGGACCAGGTGGGCTTCCCTAGTAGCTCAGGTGGTAAAGCACCTGCCTGCAATGCAGGAGACCTGGGTTGATCCCTGGGTAGGGAAGATCCCCTGGAGAAGGAAATGGCAATCCACTCCAGTATTCTGGCCTGGAGAATTTCATGGACAGAGGAACCTGGCAGGTTACAGTCCATGGAGTTGCAAAGAGTCGGACACAAATGAGTGACTAACACACACACGTGGTCCAGGTACCATGCTAAGCAGATATTTTTAGTATAAATTATTATCTCTAAAAGATAGATAAAGGGATAGCACATTTTAATTCAACAAGGATTGTATAGAGAAATGCAATAATGTAGTCCAGGTAAAGGGTTCTAATGATAAAGAAAAAGTTTAGGAGAAAGCACATAGATGACATATATAATGTAGATAACATATCCATTAGGCAGTTTTTCTCAGATATCAGCTGTCCCAGCAAACATTTGGCAAGAGCTGCATTGCAGTCAATCCCTGGTTGAATTCTCTGATGAGGATCAGAAATGCCAATATTCTGAGATATTTATTAAAGAGGGATTCAGATGTTTTACATGCCAGACGCACAGGAGGTGGGGCTGATGGTCTGTGCTGGATGGTTAGGAGCCTGATTTATGTTCTCTTTCAGAGACAGTGGCAGTGTGCTTCTCAATGCAGTGGAGGAACAAAGTGTGTGTGTGTGTGTGTGTGTGTGTGTGTGTGTGTGCACACACGTGCACGCGCGCACGTCTGTGTCTAATACTGACCTCATGCCAAAGCAGCATGCAATGAGTGCTCTTTATTTTTAATTTTCACTTTGATCATTTTGAGTTATGGAAATGCCTGGTGACACAGAAAGTGTTTATTTTGTTTTACCTATTATTGTTATTATTTACTTTCAAATTTAGCAGGAAAACTGCCAGCCAGTCTTCAGTCCATGTAGACACAGATATCCACCTTGGGACATATCTTTCTGTTTAGTGAAGAATTACCTGAGTAGCTTCTCTTGCTTTTGTAAATGTAAGACAAATGGACAATCCAAGTCCCAGAGAAGGTTCTCATAACAATTATATTGTGATTGACTATGATTTTCCTTCTAATTTCCCTGAATATGCAGAGCTCATAGGTAGAAAGGGACTGTGCACATTTGCATAGGACCAAGAAGTTCCAGGAAGGTAAGGGGTGGAAGGCAGCCTTTCCTTCCGAGGCTCAACATCATTAGAGCCTCTTTGAATGAGGTCTCCCCCAGCTTAGATATCAGTGCCACAAGAGGCTTCACCTCCGTATCCACAGGACCTATATCATGGCTAGCACATAGTAGGTGTTCAATAAATCTTCTTGAATGACTTTAATCCCCAGCTCTTTATCTCACACTCTTGCTCCCAAGTTTTCCAGACCAAAACCTTACTTTTCCTTTAATTTTTCATTCCTGAAACAATTAACCAAAATTTCATCACTTCTAAAGTCTGTTTCTATTTTCATACTCAGTTGAAAATTATAAAATCATGTCCTCAAGTAGAAGAGACTGGCTCCTCTTCTTGTTATAATAATCGCAGAGACTGTGCAACCAGATTATCTAATATTTATGCCACATTGTTCAAATAAGCTAAAAAGAAGTGGTAGGTAATAAAAGGGTATTTGAAACCATTCAGAATTGAAACTGTATCCACTATTAGGCAGATGTTACTTCTTTCTGATTTTAGTAGTAAATTTTCTTCACTGGAAGCTATGATAAAGTTATTGTTTTGAAATGACATATTGTTTATAAAAAGATTTTTAAATTTTTTATTTTATGTTGGAGCATTACTTTGGCGACTAAGCTCCATCTAGCCAAGGCTATGGTTTTTCCAGTAGTCATGTATGGATGTGAGAGTTTAACTGTGAAGAAGGCTGAGTGCCAAAGAATTGATGCTTTTGAACTGTGGTGTTGGAGAAGACTCTTGAGAGCCCCTTGGACTGCAAGGAGATCCAACCAGTCCATTCTGAAGGAAATCAGCCCTGGGATTTCTTTGGAAGGAATGATGCTAAAGCTGAAGCTCCAGTACTTTGGCCACCTCATGTGAAGAGCTGACTCATTGGAAAAGACCCTGATGCTGGGAGGGACTGGGGGCAGGAGGAAAGGGGACGACCGAGGATGAGATAGATGGCTGGATGGCATCACGGACTCAATGGACATGAATCTGAGTGAACTCTGGGAGTTGGTGATGGACAGGGAGGCCTGGTGTGCTGCGATTCATGGGGTCGCAAAGAGTCGGACACGACTGAGCGACTGAACTGAACTGATAGTTGATTTATACTGTTGTGTTAGTTTCAGGTGTACAGCAAAGTGATTCAGTTATACATGTACACATTCTTTTTCCGAATCTTTCCCATATGGGCTATTACAAAATGCTGAGTAGTGTTCTCTGTGCTGTACAGTCGGTCCTTGTTGATTGTCTATTTTATATGTAGTAGTGTATGTATTTTAACCCCAAACCCCTAATTTATCCCTCCTCCCACACACTTCCCCCTTGGTAACCATAAGTTTGTCTTCAAAGTCTGTGAGTATATTTCTGTTTTGTAAATAAGTTCGTTTCATTTTTTAGATTACACATACAAGCAATATCATATTTTTGTCTTTCTATGACTTATTTTACTTAGTATGATAATCTCTAGGTCCACCCATGCTGCTTCAGATGGCATTATTTTATTCTTCTTTTATGGTTGAGTAATGCTCCATTGTATATATACCACATCTTCTTTGTCTATTCCTTTGTCAATGGACATTTAAGTTGCTTCCATGTCCTGGCTGTTGTAAATAGTGCTACAGTTAACACTGAGGTGCCTGTATCTTTTTGAATTGTGGTTTTATAAAGGATATATCCTCAGGAGTGAGATTACTGGATCATATGGTAGCCCTAATTTTAGTTTTTTTCAGGAACCTCTATACTGTTCTCCATGGTGGTTGTACCAATTTAAATTCCCACTAACAGTGTAGAAAGGTTCACTTTTCCCCACACCCTCTCTAGTGTTTATTGTTCATAGACTTTTGGGTGATGGCTCTTCTGACTGATGTGAGGTGATACTTCATTGTAGTTTTGATTTGCACTTTTCTAATAATTAGCGATGTTAAGCATATTTTGGTGTACTTTTTGGTGTAAAATATTCAAGGTTAAGACTTTGGGTGGTTTTAGCTGAATTCCACTTAAAGTGTTTTTAAATGTCTTTGTCATTATCATTTAGGTGTTTTTAGAACTCTTTATGAAACTAAGTCAACAGTCTATTAATCTATGATTTGAGAAGAAATCAATGCCACTTCAGTTCAATTCAATTAACATACATTGAAAACCAACTATGCGCCTGTTCTGAGTTGAAACGAGGTTCATTCCATCTTAGTCTTCTTTATCCACTTAACCCCTCAATTACCTTTCTATTACTATTATGGGAATGGTCAGATTTAAGGGAATAATACTTAGGTTTAGAATAAGCTTAAAGGGGAAATATTGACCTTCAAACTTGTCTCAAATATCTATCTGAAGGATTGAGATAAACAATGAAGGTGGACAATTAAATAGTCAATAATGCTGGCTATTTGTTAAAGATGTAAATGAAATTTCTCCTCAATTTATTCTACAGACTATCATAAATATTTTTAAATTGCTATAGTAAATGGTCTTGGCTGTAATTTCATCTTTTGGTCAGGCAGCTTTCCTTGGAAAAGAGACCAAGAAGAGTGATCTTCAGACCAGATTCTAGAAATCACTGCTATTCTGACAGTTAACTCTCCCACACTGTTAAGTTTGTCAAAAGATGTCTGAAAAAAACATCAAATTCAGGAAGATGTTTTCATTTTCCTTGACATTATTATGTTTTAATTATGTTCCAGGGAACTATGCTAAGCACTTTCCCTACAATACCTCAACTAATCTCACAACAAATCTACAAAGAAGGCTTTATTGTCTTTCCTCTTTTTAAACGAAAAAAAAAATGGAATCACAAGGCTAACAGGGTATAAAGTCAGTATAGAAAGAGTCTGTTGTTTCTTTTGTCCCCTTCTATATCCTCAGAGCCTAGAACAGAGCCTGGAACTATATAGATGCTCACAAATATTTATTGAATGAATGAAAGGACAGATGACTAAATGGTAAAGAATTTGCTCAAGGTTACATAACTAGAAAAGGATGAGTTGGGACTCCTACTCAGGTCTATATGATTTCAAAGCCTATGTTTCTAACTCTGCTTTATTTTCTGCCCATGGCTTGAAATTGGCTTTTAAGTCCATTCCAGACAACTGAAAAATCAGAATATCCGTTACTTCCAGAGGCACCAATTGGCAAATTGAACCAGTTAATCTTGACCAGAAACTAGATTGGGAATGGATGGAGCAGTCCTCATTTTAAGGGGTCCCAGAGAAAGGAACACTGATGGCTAACTTACTCTTAGATTCCATCAAAGTTAGGATCTTTGAAGACACATTGTGAGGATTAAATAATAGCCTACATGAAATGAGCTTAGCTTGGCACTTGAGACATAGTAAGTACTTAACACATTGTTGCCAGAATGAAGGAGGTGATTGTAAATTCTGCAGAACATATTAGCTGTTATAAATTTTTTGAAAGCAAATGACAGTAGAGCTTTAGAGTGACTTTAGATAGTAAAACCAAAGCCCACCATGGTTGCCTGACTTATACAACGAATAATCATTTGAAAGATTGAGTGAGCCTTCTTATTTTAACATAAAAAGGATATTGGAAAATAAACTTTTAAATTTATATTGTAAGCACTCTACAATCCTCACTTAACCTTTATGACCACCTTTGAGATAGATATCATCATCATAGATAATTACACTTTACATGTTTGATTTCAGCTTGCAATAATCTGTTGATCTATGACTTGAGAAGAAACAGAGACACAGAAAGGCTAAGTTATTTGTCTCACATAGCTGGTAAGTGCAGGAATAGGATTCAAAACCAGACAGGCTGGGTTCAAGTCTGTGCTCTTAACCAGTACATTATAGCAAAGGGACTGGTATGGTCAGGCCCAATTCCTAAGTAATATGTCTCAGTAGGTAAAGAATCCGCCTGCAGTGTGGGAGACTTGGGTTTGATCCCTGGGTTGGGAAGATCCCCTGAGGGAGGAAAAGGCTACCCACTCCAGTATTCTGGCCTGGAAAATTCCACAGACTGATAGTCCATGGGGTCAAAAGAGTCAGATACCACAGAGCGACTTTCACACTGGTTGTCACTGTGGCCTTGGGGTAAAGAATGTGTAACAGACAGCAAAGTAAAGGTTTGTGATGCTTCTGATGGAGCCAAAGTGGAGTCATGGACTCACAGTAAGCCTTTTTGCACACTTGAAAAAGCACAGTCCGTGCTACCTACTACTCAGAGTAATTAAGAGCAGTACAGGACACTGATAGATATCAAAGTGTCATACACAAGTGGAAGACTGTTAGTCATTGTCTTCCTCTAATTTTTCCCTCACGAGCATAGACTGTTGTTGTTCAGTTGCTCAGTTGTGTCCGCCTCTTTGTGACCCCATGGACTGCAGCATGCCAGGCTTCCCTGTCCACCACCATCTTCCGGAGTTTGCTCAAACTCATGTCCATTGGATTGGTGATGCCATCCAACCATCTCATCCTCTGCTGTCCCCTTCTCCTCCTGCCTTCAATCTTTCCCAGCATCAGGGTCTTTTCCAATGAGTAGACTCTTTGCATCAGGTGGACAAATTATTGGAATTTTAGCTTCAGCATCAGTCCTTCCAATGAATATTCAGGGTTGATTTCCTGAATCAACTGGGTTTCCTGAATCAATTGATTGACTGGTTTGATCTCCTGGAAGTCCAAAGGACTCTCAAGAGTCTTCTCCAGAGCCATAATTCAAAAGCATCAATTCTTTGGCACTCAGCCTTCTTAGACTACACAGCGTGAATATAAACTCTTTAAGGGCACAGTCTGAACTCCTCTTTCTTTTTAGATCTCACTCAGGGGCACACACAGGAGATTCCCATAAATACACATCAACCCTGTCTCACATGGTTCTTTAGAAAGAATTCCTGAAGCCCCAGAAATTCTGATTACTGTACCTCTGGCTTACAGCAAAACCAGTTTTCTGTCTGATTTGATTATATTTAAATGAAACCCTAAGGCTATAATGTCTAATGAGGTGGGAAAGAAGCAGTTGCTGTTCATTAGCTTCCTAGAAGTCTATTCATGGTACAGGGTCGGATATTGTCTTAGTTCCTTTTTAAGGCCTTTAGGGTTTATGTCTTTGGGAGATGAATACCCTATTAAAGCAAACAAATGAAAACAAAAGCCAATTAATTGGCCCTTTCACTGAAGAATGGCCATCTTTTGCACATAGCATTCTTTCTTTTCCTTACTCACAAAATGACAAAGGCTATTTAGGATCATAGTCAGACATATCTGATTACAAGCAATCTTCCATCATCCTGTTGACATCTTTCAATTTCTTCAAAAGCTCACAAGCGGTTCCTGATATCAAAATTTCAAAATAAATGAAGGAAAGTTGAGAAAATTAAAGGGAAAAATAGACGAATCTACAATCCTAGTTAAAGATTTTAATACTCATCATATAGTAATTGATAGAATCAAGTAGACAAAAAATTAGTAAAGATACAAAAGACTTGATCAACTCTCTTGGTCAACTAGATCTAACTAACAAGTATAAAATATTGTACTATAGCCTCAAACCACATACTATGCATTAATATGCATAATATGCACATCAGTTCAGTTCAGTTCAGTCGCTCAGTCATGTTCGACTCTTTGCAACCCCATGAATCACAGCATGCCAGGCCTCCCTGTCCATCACCAACTCCCGGAGTTCACTCAGACTCACAGCCATTGAGTCCATGATGCCATCCAGCCATCTCATCCTCGGTCGTCCCCTTCTCCTCCTGCCCTCAATCGCTCCCAGCATCAGGGTCTTTTCCAATGAGTCAACTCTTCGCATGAGGTGGCCAAAGTACTGGAATTTCAGCTTTAACATCATTCGTTCCAAAGAAATCTCAGGGTTGATCTCCTTCAGAATGGACTGGTTGGATCTCCTGGCAGTCCAAGGGACTCTCAAGAGTCTTCTCCAACACCACAGTTCAAAACCATCAATTCTTCGGAGCTCAGCTTTCTTCACAGTTCAACTCTTGCATCCATACATGACCACTGGAAAAAATCATAGCCTTGACTAAACGGACTTTTGTTGGCAAAGTAATGTCTCTGCTTTTGAATTGCTATCTAGATTGATCATAACTTTTCTTCCAAGGAGTAGGCGTCTTTTAATTTCATGGCTGCAGTCACCCTCTACAGTGATTTTGCACATAGGATATTCATTAATATGGGCCATATCTGTGCTGTTAAGCAAGCTTCAATATATTTCAGAGGATCAAAGTATATAGAGTATGTTCTCTCTCCATGGTCAAATTTGATTTAATGAATAACAATCTATAGAAAAACTCCATGTATTTATAGATTAAAAAACAATAAACATGGGTCAATGAGGTAATCACCAGGGAAATAAGAAAATATTTGTAACTGAATAATCTTAGTTTCCCAGCATATTAAAAGCTATGGAATGTAGTTAAAGCAATGCACATAGGGAAATTTATAGTTTAAATATCTTTATTAGAAAAAGCATATAAAATGATCATAAAATCAATGATCTAAGCTTACTTCAACCTTAATAATCTGGAAAAAGAGGAGCAAATTAAATTCAAAATGTATAGAATAAAATAAATAATAAAAACTAAAACAGAAACCAATTAAAAATTTTAAATGAACAAACAGCAAATAAAATCAACAGATTCAAATGCTGATTGAAAGGATTAATAAAATTGATTACCTACACTCATTGTGAAGGTTGCAAAATGTGGTTGAAACTTTATACTCTCCCCATCATGAGGTGGAATCTATGTTTCCTCCCCTAAATCTGAGCTGGACTTTGTATCTTTCCTTTCCCCAACAGAATTTGGTAGATGTGTCACTAATAACTTCCAAGCTTCATCAGGAAAGGCCAAGTGGCTTCTGCCTGGTTTTTGGGGGGAGGATTGCTCTGAAGGAAGACAGCTGCTATGCTGGAGAGACCGCATGGAGGCAACCTGTGAACAGCCCCAGCTGAGCTCCCAATGCACACCCAGCACCGACTGCCTTCCTGTGAGGAAGCCATCTTGGACCTCCAGCCTAGCTGCTTTTCACATGCTTGACACCCCATCTGACAGCTGAATTCCTACATATCAACAATAAAAGATAATTTTAAAAAATATGCACCAGATTTGAACAGACACTTCACAGAAAGTGATAAATAAATGGTTAATATGCACATGAAAAAGTACTCAACATCACGAGTCACTAGGGAAATATAAATTAAAATCTCAGTGAGGTACCATTTCATACCTAGAAGAATCACTAAAAATCACAAAGATTGGTAATACCAACTCATGGGGTGAAGTCACGAAACAACTAGAACTTCGTGCATTGCTGATGAGAGAAGCTGAAATAAATTTAACATGCATCTCCCTATGACTCAGATATTATGCTCCTAGGTATTTACCCCCTCAAAAATTAAATCTGCAAACTGAAACAAAGTCTACAGATGGCTTCTACAGAGCAGCCTTACTCATAAGAACCATAAATTATAAGCAACCCAAAGTATATTGATAAGAGAATAGATAAACAAATTGTATTATCTTCATACAGTGGACTATTATTTAGGAATCAAAAGGGATGTACTACTGATACATACAATAATCTGGACAGATCTCAAAACCTTATGTTGAGTGAAAATGACTCAGAAAAATATACATACTTCATGATTGTACTGTTGGATTCTATTTATTATATCTAAGAATAGGCATAACTATTCTATGGGAATAGTAATTGGAAACTGCCTCTGGGTAGATGGAGAGATGATGAATTGACTAGAAACAGGCACATGGAAACTCTCTGGAGCAACAGAAACACATTTTGTTTGGCGTGTACATAAGTGTGTGTATTAGTTCAGTTCAGTTCATTTGCTCAGTCATGTCTGACTCTTTGCAACCTCATGGACTGCAGCACACCAGGCTTTCCTGTCCATCACCAACACCTGCAGCTTGCTGAAACTCATGTCTATCAAGTTGGTGATGCCATCCAACCATTTCATCCTCTGTCACCCCCTTCTCCTCCTACCTTCAATCTTCCCCAGCATTAGAGTCTTTTCCAATGAGTCAGTTCTTCACATCAGGTGGCCAAAGTTTTGGAGCATCAGCTTCAGCATCAGTCCTTCCAAATATTCAGACTAATTTCCTTTAGGATTGACTGGTTGGATCTCCTTGCAGTCAAAGGGACTTTCAAGAGTCTTCTCTAACACCACAGTTCAAAAGCATCAGTTCTTCAGCGTTCAGCTTTCTTTATGGTCCAACTCTCACATCCATACGTGACTATTGGAAAAACCATAGTTTTGACTAGATGGACCTTTATCGGCAAAGTAATGTTGTTGCAGAAACAAGTAATTGAGAAACCAAGCACTACACTCGCAGAGTTGGAGAACTCAGGTTTATTATGCTGGCAGGCCCAGAGCAGTTAACACTCCAACATCTGAGCCCTGAACAAAGGGGTTACAGAGTTTTTACAGACTTACTATCATGGGCAACACTA
The DNA here is from genome assembly GCA_006408695.1 of Aepyceros melampus. Lineage (NCBI taxonomy): Eukaryota > Metazoa > Chordata > Mammalia > Artiodactyla > Bovidae > Aepyceros > Aepyceros melampus. Next base: position 434,840 of record SJXQ01005289.1, on the reverse strand, counting down.
GCTGCTAATAGGCTGGTTTAAACTAAGGGGTTTCATGCACACAGGAACAGCAGTCAAGATGCAGAGGGGGATGCCTGACCTTTACATGGACAGGCGTGATTAAGCAGGTTTGCAGGGGCTGGGCAATTGAAAAGAGCAGGACAAGAGTGAGTGAGATAAGCTCCAGTTCCTAGTATTGTAAGTCCCCACTTTCTGAGACTACGTGACCTACGTGATCCAGAATTTGCAAGGAACAAGCTGAGTTACAGAGGCAGAATGAACAGGAGGTTATATAAAGTTTCAACTTTTCCTCTTCAAAATCTCTGCTTTTTAATATGCTATCTAGGTTGGTCATAACTTTTCTTCCAAGGAGTAAGTAAGTAAGTAAAGTCACTCAGTCATGTCTGACTCTTTGTGACCCCATGGACTGCAGCCCACCAGGCTCCTCAGTCCATGAGATTCTCCAAGCAAGAATACTGGAGTGGGTTGCCATTTCCTTCTCCAGGGGATCTTCCCGACCCAGGGATCGAACCCAGGTCTCCCACATTGGAGGCAGACGCTTTAACCTCTGAACCACCAGGGAAGTCCCCTTCCAAGGAGTAAGCGTCTTAATTTCATGGCTGCAGTCACCATCTGCAGTGATTTTTGGAGCCCAAGAAAATAAAGTCTATCACTGTTCCATTGTTCCCCATCTATTTGCCGTGAAGTGAGGGAACCAGATGCCATGATCATAGTTTTCTGAATGTTGAGTTTTAAGCCAACTTTTTCACTCTCCTCTTTCACTTTCATCAAGAGACTCTGGGGCTCCTCTTCACTTTCTGCCATAAGGGTGGTGTCATCTGCATATCTGAGGTTATTGGTATTTCTCCCAGTAATCTTGATTCCAGCTTGTGCTTCATCCAGTCCAGCATTTTCAATGATGTACTCTGCATAGTAGTTAATTAAGCAGGGTGACAATATATAGCCTTGCCATACTCCTTTCCCAATTTGGAACCAGTGCGTTGTTCATGTCTGGTTCTAATTGTTGCTTCTTGACCTGCATACAGATTTCTCAAGAGGCAGGTGAGGTGGTCTGGTATTCCCATCTCTTTAAGAATTTCCCACAGTTTGTTGTGATGCACACAGTCAAAGGCTTTGGCATAGTCAATGAAGCTGTAGATATTTTTCTGGAATTCTCTTGCTTTTTTCTATGATCCACCAGATGTTGGCAATTTGATCTCTGGTTCCTCTGCCTTTTCTAAATCCAGCTTGAATATTTGGAAGTTCTTGGTTCATGTACTGTTGAAGCCTAGCTTGGAGATATGTGTGTATATACAGGTATGTGTATACAGTTGTCAAAACTCATCAAACCAAACACTTAAGATCTGTGAGTTTTATAACATAGAAAAGATACTTCAACTAAAGATGTGTAAACACAAAAGCACACACTCACACACAAACACACACACACACACAAACACACACACATGTGCCTCATATCCCATAGGGAGACTCCCCAATCCAGTCTCAATCCTTGGTGAGGAGGAGGATTCAGTCTAAGACCCCAACTAAATAAAGACAGGAGGATTCACTGTAAAACAGAACTAGAATGCACTGACCTCACTCCCCACCACCACTGCCCTGGGAAAAGGTCATAGGTATCTTGCTGTGGTGAGGGGATGACCTGGCAGTTCTGGGGATGAACACCATGTGAGATCTGACAGGACGGATTAGGGGAGTGGTCAGCTCTCCAACGTCTGTTTAGACTCGTCTCTTGTTGGACTGGGTGCCCTACATTGGTCTGGGCTCACATGGATGTTTTCCTTTTCTGTGTCAACTACTTAAGTAATTCTGCAGCTAAATAAAACCCCCTCTTCCCTATCTCCCACCACCTCAGCATGGTATTTTCTAGTTATTTTAATGAGAACATTCTATTTCACTCTGTTTCTATGGGTAAAATATCTTCCTAATGCCCTTTCTATCTACTCTTCCCTGTGTCTTATTTCACTTTCAGAAATATTTTTAAGATGACTCTATGCCTGGGCTTTTCAAATTTTAATGCATTATGAGTCACCTATGGATCTTATTAAAATTCCATTTCTGATTCAGTAGATCTGGGGTAGGGTCTGAGATTCTGCATTATTAAGTTCCCAGGTGGTGCCAGTGTGTTGGTTTGAGAATCCCACTTTAAATAGAAGGCTGTCGATAATATGCTAGCAATGCAGTGAATGCTGTTTGCTCCTCTTATTTTCAGGGTAGGGTAAATTAATGCAGAGTGTGGTGTCAGAAAGATGGGTAATGAAAAAAGCAATTCGCTCTCTTTTTCTCCATCTCAAATCCTGCCTTTCATGCTTCTTGCTACATAAGACAAATGGCTCTGTTTTCCTAAGAGCTATACACACCCGCCCCCAGTGACAGCTGTCTTCTTCTAAAGATGTATCAGAGAAGGAGGGAAGGCAGGATTACTCATCAGAGTCATGATTTGCTCTGCCCCACACTGCAGACAGAAACACTGAGGCATGAAGAGGCGAATCTTCTGAACTATAAACTAATACAACACCAAGTGTTACTGTTTACAACCACAATTGTATGGCATTAGAATTAGATATGTTGGCCAGGATTATCTTAGTGGCTAATACACTGAGGTTAGAACTGCTCCTTTCCTACAGTTGTTAGATCCATGTGGCATTCCAGAAAGGCTCTGGATAGAATGGCAAGGCATTTCTTTCCACCTCATGTCTTTCAGTCTTGACTGATACTTACTATTTTCATTCATGAGACATTTACTGAGCATCTACGAATCCTACGAGTCTGGGCTTTGTATAGCTTTTGTGAATGCCGAGAAGAATAAGCTAATTTCTTATTCCTAAGAGGAGGTAGACACACACAGAAAAAAAGATGAGATAAAAGAGAATAGTTATCAAGTAGCTACTACCGGGGGCTTCCCAGGTGGCGCTGGTGGTAAAGAGCCTGCCTGCAATGCAGGAGGCAATGCAGGAGACGCAGGTTCGATTTCTGGGCCAGGAAGATCCCCTGGAGGAGGAAATGGCAGCCCACTCCAGTATTCTTGCCTGGAGAATCCCATGGAGAAAGGAGCCTGGGAGGCTGCAGTCCAGAGGATCTCAAATAGTCAGACGCAACTGAAGTGACTTAGCACACACAGCCACCACCTGCCAAGGTGATGTAGCCTATTTCAAGTGGCCTTGATAGAGGTGGGCACAGAGTGCTGAACTCTGCAGGGGAATGGGGAGTCTCTAAAGCAGCTTTGAGCTCTGCCTTGAGAAAAGAGCAGGCATTCATAGGTGCCTAGGGCACAGAACGGGAGGGCATTCTAGGCAGCAGGAGGACAGCATGAGCAATTAACACATGATACACAGGCTTCCAAGTGGTTGGGTGACAGGAGTGTGAACTGTGGGATGGGGAGGGGGAGGGGGTGGGAGGAATAGGAGTGATCCCTTCCAACTTCTGTCTTTCGAGTTTATGCAGTCGATTCACATGCATTATGTTACTTGATCTGAACAGCCTGCTCCTCCATCTCCAGTCATAGCACTAATTACCTGTCAGCTGGAATGAGGGAGGCTTAGGATACACCTAGGAAGGGCGAGAAAAGATGTTAATCAAAGCCAATTCTGAGAAAGTGATTAAAATTTCAAATGTGGTCTACAAGTCTTCTGCTTTGCCAGAATTTCAACACGATTATTCAGTGCAGTCCCATTTATTGAGAGCCAGTCTCTCTCCACAGAGGCTTGCTGAACTGCTCTGACATTTCAGATCAGAGGCTGCACTCCCAGCTGGCTGAGCTGGCCTGACAGCTCCCTCTGCATCTCCAGCAGTGACCTGCATCTGCCTGGCAGTGCCCTTTGTTTTGGACCTGAGGCTCTTGCATGCCTCTGCTGGAGGTCTCAAACACCTCTGTGCAGGCACCAGTCAAGATCTGAGGCCTCTCAGAGGACTAAGGTATACAGAACCCTCAAGAAAGTTTGCTTAAATACAATGTTTTTCCAACATCTGTGTGTATTTCATGCACCCCAGAGTAGGGGTCATGCTTATTTAAAGTTCAGGTGGTCTGTTCCTGATCTAGAGATTCTGAAACCAACCCTGAAAGTCTACTTTTAAAAAACACATTTTATACATGCATCCATTATACATCCATTATACATTATACATGGCTGAGTCCCTTTGTTGTCCACCTGAAACGATCACAACACTGTTAATCAGCTACAAACACATCTTCCTTGGACTTCCCTGGCTGAGAATCCACCTGCTAATGCAGGGACATAGGTTCAATCCCTTGTCTGGGAAGACTCCTCACACCGCCAGGCAGCTAAGCCTATGCGCCACAGCTACTGAACTCTCATGCCCTAGAGCCCATGCTCCGCAGCAAGAGAAGCGCCCGCAGGGAGACGCCTGAGCATTGCAGCTAGAGAAAGCCTGCACACAGCAATGAAGACCCAGCACAGCCACAATTAAATAACAGCTAAAGTAAAATGAATTTTTTAAAAGATGCATCTTCCGGTCTACTGGGATATAAACCAAAGCTTGAGAATATTGATGTTAGGATTTGGAAGCTTAGTGAGAGCATCTAGACTTCCTCTCTCCACTTTCCAGGCTTTTCCTCACACGGGCTTGGGCTCAGTTTCTGACGTGAAATCAAAGGTAACTTTGGGAGTCACAGATTAAACCTCATCAAGGTCACCGTGCACAGCATGACTCAGGCGTGGAGGAGAGGATGACTTTTGGTATTACACTTTCAATCTCATTTGCTGTGGCATGTCCTTCTTGCCCCAACATGGTGTGACAAAGATTACTAAGGGACCCAAGAACCATGAAGGCCTCTGCCCCACCCTTTACAGGGACCACAGCAGCCACAGGAGGGTGATCTGAGCCTTCCATAGCAGACACGAAGCCCTCACGCACTGTCTTCTGTTCACCCACAGCAGCCTCTCTGACCCTGCATTGCCCGCTTGGGCAAAGGAATCTTTGAAAGCCATTTCCAGCCTGGTTCATGATATAGTGCTTTGGAAAGTGCCACTAAGATAAAAAACAGCTCACAAATGGGGAGTCCTCATTATGTTCGGCACCACAGCCAGCAAGAAGCTGCTGCCAAGCAGGATCAAACTTCTGGGGAATGTTTCTGAAAAGCTGATGGAAACAGGGGCCTCTGTCACACTTCTGTCACACCTCACCCCTGCGTGTGGGGAAAGCTCTCTTGGCATGGATCTTCATCGGTCTCAGAGACACACAAAATCTGTGTCTCCAGCAGCATTGCCATTTTCACTGCAGACTTGAAGCTCTATTCTCTGGTTTCCACTGCAGAAAGAGAAGAGAAAGCATCCAGGCTTTTTCTAAAATAATTGAAGCTGGATAACGGTGCTGTCTAAAAAGATGTCTCCCAAAGATTTCCATCAGCCCCACCCCGGGCCTGAGCCTGAGCTCTACCTAATTACCTGCATAATATTCTTGGCTCCTGTGCAGGGGTCCAGGTGTCCTCCTTGTCCACTGGAAGCTGAACCATATGTTAGACAGCTCTCACTGATCTCCCTGGCTCCCCTCTTACCTACACAACTCCATTAGCTTGGGGGCTGACAGTTCTGCTAGGATATTTGTTTTACCTCTGCCAGATTTTTCAGCTAAGTGACAGGGAGGGAGGGGTTCCCCTATCCAGAGCCAACTCTAGCCTTCTATGGTTCTGTCCTCCAATCTGTTAGGAAAAGGATCCTAGATGCACTTAGGGAAGAGATAGTGTTTTCTTAGCAGTTGAACACTGCAGATCAGGCCCTCCTTGCCAGACTCAAAGCAGAGAATTGTTTGTTTCTTCTCCAAGTAAAACCAAGGTGTCACTGTGAGCAGCAGACAAATCTAGAGAAATGAATTCATACTGTGATTCAAGACCAAGGCAAAAAAATTTAAAGTGTCCTTTTGAAATAAACAACAGTTGAATGAAATGACCATCTCTGTTGCACAGATGAACATATTTGTAAAGCAGAAATAGAGACACAGACATAAAGAACAAATATATGGAAACATATGAGTGGGAAAGGTGAGGGTGGGATGAATTGGGAGATTTGGTGATATATATACATTATTAATACAATATTAAAAAATATAGGTAACTAATGAGAGCCTACTGTTCTCAGAGAACTCTACTCAATGCTCTGTGGTGACCTAAATAGGAAGTGAATCCTAAAAAGAGGGGATATATGTACCCATATAGCGAATCACTTTGCTATGTAGCAGAAACTAACACTATATTGTAATGCAACTATACTCCAATAAAATTAATTTTAAAAATGACTGTCTTTAATCCTCTAGTTATTTTCCCCCTCTACCACTGTTCACCCTCAATTTGAGTTTTCCTGGGATTTAGGTAAGGTTTCCTGAGATAAATGAGATTGAGCATACAGAGATGAGCACAGTATGGAGGTGTGCACTCATCTAGAGATCACCCGGCCAAACAAACCACCTGGAAAGTTCACGCCAGATTAATTCACCCAATGAATCAGTGATGGGCAGAGTGCAATCACAATACAGGAAGAGCCAGAAACCTGGAAACAGCCTCAGCACTTCTCTCTCTCATCCTTCACACCCAACCCATCATCAGTCTTACAGAGTTCCATCACCAGTCTTACAGAGTTTGACTCAAATATCTATTAAACCCGCCCTCCTCTCCATTTCTATGGCTAATGCTCTAGTTCAGTGCCACCCCCTCTTGCCCGAATGACTGTAACAGTCTTCTGATTAGGCTACCTGCCCCTCCCAACCTACTTTTCACGTAGCATCCTCTGTGCAAATCTCATGCCATTCTCCCAATAAAACCCTTCAATAATTTATTTTTCGCTGTGTTCCCAGGTGGCTCAGTGACAAAGAAGCCACCTGCCAAAGCAGGAGATGCTGGAGACATGGGTTCAATCTCTGGATCAGGAAGATCCCCTGGAGGAATAAATAGCAGCCCACTCCAGTATTCTTGCCTTTAAAAAAACATGGATAGAGGAGCCAGGCAGGCTGCAGTCCATGGGATCACAAAGAGTCAGACATGACTGAGTGACTGTCTTCCCCATGCCCTGCTTTTCTCTGCAAAGTCTTAGATTCTGCATAATCTAGCCCTTGCTTCTTTCTCCTGCCTCAGCTCGGGACTTCTTGTCTCAAACAGTAGGCTCCAGCAAACTAAACTTCTCCTGTGCAAAACAGACCATATGCTCTTTCACTCTATGGGCTGCCCTGGTGGCTCAGAGAGTAAAGACTCTGCCTGAAGTGCAGGAGACCTGGGTTTGATTCCTGGGTCAGGAAGATCCCCTACAGAAGGGAATGGCTACCCACTCCAGTATGGCTCAGCAGGTAAAGAGTCAAACTGCAATGCAGGAAACACAGGAGATATGGGTTTGATCCCTGGGTCAGGATGATCCCCTGGAGAAGAAAATGGCAACCCACTCTAGTATTTTTGCCTGAAAAATCCCATGGACAGAGGAGTCTAGCAGGCTACAGTCCAAAGGGTCACAAAGAGTCAGACGCAGCTAAGCACGCACTATTTCTCTCTCTCTGGGGCCAGCATGTGTGCTGTTTTCGCTGCTTGAAACAACCTTTTTCATACTCTTAAGCCCCTGAAGTTAGTTATTTGCTGCTTGAAGTTCAGCTCTCAAATAAAACGCCACTTCCTCTAGGGAGACTTTACTAACCCTCAGGGCAGCCGAGTAGTCTCTCCTCCATGCTCCTTTAGCACCTGATGCAGCCCCACTTCTATTCCCCAAGAGAGCAAGGCCCGTGGTTCTCAGGGTCACCATGGTATTCTTAGCCCTGGCCTCAGTAAAGATTCTTTAATAAGTAAATTTCTGTGTGACTGATTTTTTTCTGCATATTGGCGGAAGATTACAACTATAGCTTATTTCTGTCCCATCACCTTAAAAAATTTTCCTCTTCCTTAATGGGATTCAAGACAAACTTGTATCTTTTTCTCTCCTTTCCTCTTTTCCCCCAAGGCCTGCCTGTCAAGAGGATCTCCCTCCTGCCTTTTGGTGGAAATTTTCGTTAGTGCCTCCTCTACACCAGTTTACCCCTTGAGCTATGCTCAGTCCAATTCAATCTCCTGAAATCAATGTATAATATCTCAAGATCATAGCGTTCTTGTCTGCACCACTTATTTGGCAATCAATCAAATGCTGCCTTGTGATAGTTCTTCTGCTCCTGTTTTAAATTGTTCTTATTATTACTCAACATTTCACAGCTTTATAGCATGTCTCCTGACAATACTGTTAAGTCCCTTTAGAACTCAACTATCCTTGGGTCCCCTCACCACTTCCCCACAGGAAATCAAGCACAGCTAACAAGGAAAGATATAATTAAACATTGAATGAATAAATGAATGTTAGGTACTTAATACAGATTAGATCTGTTTATTTTTTGGACAGTATTGAAAGAGTTCACAATTAGCCTGAATTTAAAAGTGTCTAAAGGCAATGGTTCAGTGGTAAAGAATACACCCACATGCAGAAGACATGGGTTCAATTCCTGTGTCAGTAAGATCCCCTGGAGGAGGAAATGGCAACCCACTCCAGTATTCTTGCCTGAGAAATCCAACGGATAGAGAAGCCTGGTGGGCTATAGTCCAAAGGGTTGCAAAGAGTCAGACACAACTGAGCACAACACATACACACAAAGGCAAATAACTGAAACTTAAAAAAAAAATATATATATATATATATAATGGCTTGGCTTTAAGGAAGGAGGCAAGACTTATACAGAATAAATTAAGCCAAATAGAACCAAGGCACGCAGTTAATTCTACTGTTTCTATTAGCGCCCATGAAAGAAAGAGCATCTCTGTAGTTGGGAAGGGATGTTTCCTATGAGATGTCTCCCAAAGGCCCTCAAACCTCTAGTGACCCTAGAGAGCTGCTGAGTTAAACAGCTAAGATTCTGAGGCTTTTGTCTTAATTTTGCCTTGGTCCTCTATCAAACAATGGGAGGAATTCTGCATTGGGAGTAAAGATACTTCAATTTTATTTTCAAGATCAGTTACAATTTACATGGTTTTGTTGGCCAAGACATTTAATGAATCTGAGCCATAGTCTTATATGTTTATAAAGATTCTAATGCTTAGTCTATCTCATATGCATCTTATGGTGATCAACTAGAGTTGGATAGGATGACGCTTCAGAGGAGTTTAAAGAAAAACATTTGTGAAATAGTAACATCATTATCTCAGACCCGCTGGCAAACTTTCCTGGGCTTTGGCTTCTCACCCCATCCACAATCCTCAATCCAGCAATAGAGGAGTGATGGAGTCAAGCATTTGTTAAAGTTTTTGTGTGATTTACCATTGTAAATAATGTCTTACTGAGAAAAGAGTATAGAGGAAAATGGAATCCTCCCCAGTCAATGGTCTTTTCTCTAGATCTTTTCCATAGATAATCAAGTGTGAACTGTTTATTTTCATTGCCAAAAGAATCTCTTGAGTGCCCACCAGTGCCAACATTGTACTAGATGTATTGTACTAGATTGTTTTGAGATAAGATAACTAAACCCTAATAGAACTCATTACGTGGTAGGGAAAATCCATAAACATGTCAACCTATTCATCTGAATATACATTACAGCATGGCAACTGCAAGGTGAAAGGAAGAGAGAACAGAGCGTGCATTAGAGTTAGACCTGATTTTATTAATTTCAACATATGTAATAAGAGCCATTCTTGAAATAGGCATGTGCTATGTCAGAGGCATGAAGGAGCCTGGCAGCTAAGACTGACTTCTCATGCCACTCTCAGACATCTGGGGCATTTCAGTATTGATCATACCATCCCCTACCCAATGAAAGTACTGCAGAGAGCTATGTCTCATCACTCCCCCTCAACTCACCACACATCTCATAGATAACAGGCACTTCCAGGGCAAGGGCCCCAATCTAGTGCTGTTTTCAGCACTAAGGACAAAGAAACATCCTCTTCTCCAGCTCCAGAGGTTGATCATGATTTGGGGACTGAATTTTAAGACTACATCAGTCAGTTTAACCTAAAGTTTACTGTACTGGTGTTCTTTCCTTGCTAAGCTGAATAGTCATGTACTTGAAGCATTGGATAGTATCGATTCTGTGTGGCTTTATCGACCTGGATCCTGAGATATAGGAACTAAGTGCTTAGTGGCAATTGCCAGCTTTTGTTTTGTTGTTGTTCAGTTGCTAAGTCACGTCTGACTCTTTGCAACCCCATAGACTACAGCGTGCCAGGCTTCCCTGTCCTTCACTATTTCCTAGAGTTTGCTCAGATTCATCTCCACTGAGTTAGTGGTGCTATTTAATCATCTCATCCTCTGCCACCTCTTTCTTCTACTGCCTTCAATCTTTCCCAGCATCAGGGTCTTTTCCAGTGAGTCAGCTCGTTGCATCAGGCAGCCAAAGTATTGGAACTTCAGCATCAGTCCAATGAATATTCAGGATTGATTTCCTTTAAGATTAACTGTTTTGATCCTTGCTGTCCAAGGGACTCTCAAGAGTCTTCTCCAACACCACAATTCAAAAGCATCAATTTTTCAGGGCTCAGCCTCCTTTATGGTCCAATTCTCATATCCATACATGACTACTGGAAAAACAATAGCTCTGACTATACAGAATTTTGTTGGCAAAGTGATGTCTCTGCTTTTTAATGTGCTGTCTAGGTTTGTCATGGCTTTCTCTCAAGAAGCAAGCATCTTCTGATTTCATGGCTACAGTCACCATCTGCAGTAATTTTGGAGCCCAAGGAAACAAAATCTGTCACTATTTCCACTTTTCCCCCATCTGTTTCATGAAGTGATGGGACCAGATGCCATGATCTTCATTTTTTGAACGTTGAGTTTTAAAGCCAGCCTTTTCACTCTACAGTTCCTCTTCACTTTCTGCCATTAGAGTGGTATCATCTACATATCTGAGTCTTGATATTTCTCCCAGCAATCTTGTTCTAGCTTGGGATACATTCAGCCCAGCATTTTGCATGATGCACTCTACATGGAAGTTAAACAAGCAGGGTGACAATATATAGACTTGACTCCTTTTTGAACCAGTCCATTGTTTCCTGTCCAGTTCTAACTGTTGCTTTTTGACCTGTATTCAGATTTCTCAGGAGGCAGGTAAGGCAGTCTGTTATGCCCATCTCTTTAAAATTTTTCCACGGTTTGTTGTGATCCACACAGTCAAAGGCTTTGGCTTAGTCAATGAAGCAGAAGTAGATGTTTCTCTGGAATTCTCTTGCTTTCTCTATGGTCCAAAAAATGTTGGCAATTTGATCTCTGATTCCTCTGCCTTTTATAAACCCAGTTTGTACATCTGGAATTTCTTGGTTCACTCACTGCCAACTTTAGGACTGGCATTCTTGCTCACCTACAGCCTGGCTGCCTGGTCCTAGGCCTGCTATTTAAAATCCATCTGCCTGTCTCAAATATTGCCTTTCCATGCCATGGTTTATTATTTTCTGTTCTGCTTTACAAATCACATTTCCAGAGGCTAATCCAGATGAATCCTATCAACACAGTAAAACTTAATTTATCCCTGATGATTAGATACCTGGATTATAACTGGACTGACTAGGTAAGGATTAATCCATAAAGTCAGCAGAGCAAGATGAGAGAGGACATATATCCAGTGAGCACTTTTCCATGACAGGTTTTGTAATAGACTATGAGCTTCTTGAGGATAGGAACTAAATTTTTTTACTACTGTGTTTCCAATACCTGGCACATCGTAGTCATTCATTAAGTGACTATTAAGCAAATGGATAGTTTACTGAGTGAGCTGTTAGGGAAGCCCTAGGTATAGGTAGGTAGACTAACCAGGATCTTCCCGACACAGGAATTGAACCAGGGTCTCCTGCATTGTAGGCAGAATCTTTACCAGCTGAGCTACCAGGGAAACCTGTAATATGTATCTAGGACTCCTATATAAATTTGATTTTATTTGAATAAGATGAGGCCCTACCTTCAAGAGCTTACAGTCTAATAAGACAAACAGAATAAAGAACAAGATATAAACTACAGCGCTATGCACAGGCTTTATGGAGGAGAATAGTACAAAACCCAGAGTGGGCATACAAGGCAAAGTAGAATTCAAATAAAGGAACAGAAGTGATTTTCAAAACAGGTAAAATTCTCACCTGTGTGACATGGAAAAAGTTTACTAACTTTTAAAAGTTTATTAACTGGTCTTTGTTATATCAGTGTATAAGTTGATCATTCACAGAAGGCAAACCATTCATGATTCACTGTATTCCCAGAGGAATAAGAGAACTTCATTTCCTCCAGACCAATACATCTGGCAAGTTTTCTTCAGTTCTCAGCATATTCTTGTCCTGGGGCATCAAGATTGACCAGACATAGAAAAGTCTCTGGTTTGGCTTCCTTATCCTGTGCCAGGACTACTGTTCTGGTTTCAAGAGTCTTGCTCCTAGATTCTGCCCCTTGATGTGATCCAGGCATCAGGAGATTCATATTCTGGTTCCAGCTCTGCCAGTACTTTCTGTGTGTCCTTGAACAAAGCAGTCTCCTCTCCATCTTTCCTACCCATTTCCCTTTACTCCCTAGGTGCTCTGTGAACCACAAAAACAGGTTAGCTATCCTCTGATGATGTTTTCCCACCTCCATTTCCTGCTCATGTGGGTCCTCACATCTGCGCAAGGCTCCCTCATTTTGCAAGCTCCACTTACAGGGATCCAGACCAGACTTCCAAGCTCATTGAACAAAACCTTGAACTTTCCTTGCTTCCCTTGTGGCCCAAGCTCTCTGCTCCCCTTACACAGTGATTTTCAACCTTGATTGCCCATTAGAATCACATGCTGTTCTTGTTCAGTCACTAAATTGTCATGTCCTACTCTTTGCAACTCCATGGACTGTAGCACGGCAGGCTGCAGTCCACTATCTCCCAGAGTTTGCTCAAACTCATGTCCATTGAGTCAGTGATGCTATTTAACCATTTCATACTCTGCTGCACTCTTTTTTTGCCTTCAACCTTCCCAGCATCAGAGTCTTTTCCAATGAGTCTAGATCTGATAGATAGAGTGCCTGATGAACTATGGAATGAGGTTCGTGACATTGTACAGGAGACAGGGATCAAGACCATCCCCATGGCAAAGAAATGCAAAAAAGCAAAATGGCTGTCTGGGGAGGCCTTACAAATAGCTGTGAAAAGAAGAGAAGCAAAAAGCAAAGGAGAAAAGGAAAGATATAAGCATCTGAATGCAGAGTTCCAAAGAATAGCAAGAAAAGATAAGAAAGCCTTCTTCAGCGATCAATGCAAAGAAATAGAGGAAAAGAACAGAAGGGGAAAGACTAGAGATCTCTTCAAGAAAATTAGAGATACCAAGGGAA
>SJXQ01005289.1:341561-420939 GCA_006408695.1 Aepyceros melampus | reverse complement strand
TGGGCTCCAAAATCACTGCAGATGGTGACTGCAGCCATGAAATTAAAAGGCGCTTACTCCTTGGAAGAAAAGTTATGACCAACCTAGATAGTATATTCAAAAGCAGAGACATTACTTTGCCGACTAAGGTCTGTCTAGTCAAGGCTATGGTTTTTCCAGTGGTCATGTATGGATGTGAGAGTTGGACTGTGAAGAAAGCTGAGTGCTGGAGAATTGATGCTTTTGAACTGTGGTGTTGGAGAAGACTCTTGAGAGTCCCTTGGACTGCAAGGAGTTCCAACCAGTCCATTCTGAAGGAGATCAACCCTGGGATTTCTTTGGAAGGAATGATGCTGAAACTGAAGCTCCAGTAATTGGCCACCTTATGCGAAGAGTTGACTCATTGGAAAAGACCCTGATGCTGGGAGGGATTGGGGGCAGGAGGAGAAGGGGATGACAGAGGATGAGATGGCTGGATGGCATCACAGACTCAATGGACGTGAGTCTGGGTGAACTCCGGGAGATGGTGATGGACAGGGAGGCCTGGCGTGCTGTGATTCATGGGGTCGCAAAGAGTCGGACACGACTGAGCAACTGAACTGAACTGAACTGGCTCTTCACATCAGGTGCCCAAAAGAATCACATGAGAGGATTATAAAAGCACAAATGCCTGGACCTCACCCCAGACCAATTAAAGCTGCACCTCTGATGGTGAAATAAGTATAGTACTACAGTTTCTTAGATGATTGTAATGTGCACCTGGCGTTGAAGACATTGACAGCAAGTCATAAGTTTTTGGTGGCACAGATTGTCCACTCATTTTCTGACTCTAGAACACTCTCAGGAGAAAAGATGAATGGAGAATTCACCTAGTTCTGAATCCATGCCCCCAATGTTATCAAAATTCCATCCTCACCTCTAATAGGCCTTGGTTTTCTCTTTGCAAAGTAAGAGTTCTGTATAGCCAAGGCTTCTTCTTGCTCTAGGACTCAAGAGTTATTATTGCATGAGAGATAATAAGCCTTGGGATCAACTAGGGGAGGAAAAAAAGACAATTTTTTTCTTCCTTTTCCAAAAAACTTTTTGCCCTCATCCTATCGTGATGCTATGTACCACACATAGCCCAGCACTCTAACACCTTGCCTGACTGTGGGAGGTGTGAGGAGCTTGAACTTCTGCAGAGCTATTTTGGTGCTGCCCAGAGGGCACGTGAACTTGAGAACAAAGTGGATGAGGCTGAAATGAAACTCACATCATAGCTTTGCCCCTAAATCCAGGCACAAACAGGGAAGGGCTTCTTCTCCAACCAGTTATGTCAACTATAGGAGCATTTTGACAGCAAGAGCTATGATCTCTTTTCTCTTAAAGCCAGATCTAGCCTTCAAAGAGAAAGGCAGAATCATATCAATAAGCTAATTTAAGCCTAAAGAATCCTCATAGTCCTCTGGTGGGTGGGGGTGGGGGCGGGGTTGAGGGGGGAGGAAGGAAATGCTTCAGTGTATTTATTGTTGTGATTTGGTTTTGTTTTTTCATCATGCACAAGCTTATTTGTCTGTATATTTTATTATGGCCAAGTTTGCTCCTTATATGGACTTCCCTGGTGGCTCAGTCAGTAAAGCAACTGTTACAATATGGGAGACCCAGGTTCCATCCCTGGGTCAGGAAGATCCCCTGGAGAAGGAAATGGCACCCCACTCCAGTACTCCTGCCTGGAAAATCCCATGGAGGAGGAGGCTGATAGGCTACAGTCCATGGAGAGAGTCAGACATGACTGAGCAACTTCACTTTGCACCTTATTGCAAATTACCTTATCTTCCTCAGAATGTTATGCCAGTTCCACACCACCAGGAGTCAATTTATTCTTTTTTTTTCTACATGTGTATCATATATATGTGTATTTTTTTCTCTTTGCCACAACACAGTAATGCTTACGTATGACTACGTTGTGTTAGTCCTAGGGCTGCCATAACAACATACCACAAACCAGATGGCTCCGACCAACAGAAATGTATTGTCTCTTAGTCCTGGAGGCCAGAAGTCCAAAATCAAGGTGTTGGCTGGGCCATCCTCCCTCTGAAGGCTGTAGGGAAGGAACTGTTTCAGCTTCTATCTTAGCTCTGATAGCCTCAGGTGGTTCCTTTGCTTACAGATACATCATTCCAAACCTCCATCTGTACATATTTCTCCTGAGTCTTTATATCCCCTTCCCTTTGGGCATGTCTTTCTCCACATCCAAATGTCCCCTTTTAATAAGAAGATGAGTCATATTGCATGGGGCTTTATCCTTCTTTGTTGTTGTTTATTCTCTCAGTCGTGTCCAATTATTTGCAACCCCATGGACTATAGTACACCAGGTTCTCTATCCACTGGATTTCCCAGGCAAGAATACTGGAGTGGGTTGCCATTTCCTCCTCCAGGGGATCTTCCCAACACAAGAATCAAACCCATGTCTCTTGCATTGGCAAGCGGATTCTCATTTTAATTTGATTCAGTTCAGTTCAGTTCAGTTCAGTCGCTCAGTTGTGTCCGACTCTTTGCAACCGCATGAATCGCAGCACGCCAGGTCTCCCTCTCCATCACCAACTCCCAGAGTTCACTCAGACTCACATCCATCAAGTCCGTGATGCCATCCAGCCATCTCATGCTTGGTCGTCCCCTTCTCCTCCCACCCCCAATCCCTCCCAACATCAGAGTCTTTTCCAATGAGTCAACCCTTCACATGAGGTGGCCAAAGTACTGGAGTTTCAGCTTTAGCATCATTCCTTCCAAAGAAATCCCAGGGCTGATCTCCTCTAGAATGGACTGGTTGGATCGCCTTGCAGTCCAAGGGACTCTCAAGAGTCTTCTCCAACACCACAGTTCAAAAGCATCAATTCTTTGGCACTCAACCTTCTTCACAGTCCAACTCTCACATCCATACATGACCACAGGAAAAACCATAGCCTTGACTAGACGGACCTTAGTCGGCAAAGTAATGTCTCTGCTTTTGAATATACTATCTAGGTTGGTCATAACTTTTCTTCGAAGAAGTGTCTTTTAATTTCATGGCTGCAGTCACCATCTGCAGTGATTTTGCAGCCCCAAAAAATAAAGTCTGATACTGTTTCCACTGTTTCCCCATCTATTTCCCATGAAGTGCTGGGACCAGATGCCATGATCTTTGTTTTCTGAATGCTGAGCTTTAAGCCAACTTTTTCACTCTCCTCTTTCACTTTCATCAAGAGGTTTTTCAGCTCCTCTTCACTTTCTGCCATAAGGGTGGTGTCATCTGCATATCTGAGGTTATTGATATTTTCCCAGTAATCTTGATTCCAGCTTGTGTTTCTTCTAGTCCAGCGTTTCTCGTGATGTAAAGACCATATTTCCAAGTAAAATCACGTTCTGAGATAGCGGGGGTTAGATTCCAGCATATGTTTTGTTTGAAAACCCAGTTCAACCAATAATAACATATGTCAATNCTCTTGCATGACCTGTTATGAATTACAGCATGTGGGATTCAGTTCCCTGACCAGGGATTGAACCCAGGCTCCCTGCTTTGGGAGCATGTAGTCTTAGCCATTGGACCACCAGGGAAATCCAATGCTCCAGTTTAATTCTGAGGTTGGGAGCCATTGATGGTTTCCACATGGTGAATCATTTGATTTGGTTAAAGTAGATTTTATTTCCTTTCAGATTTATTTTACTTTATTTTTAAAAACCCACAAAGAAATGTGTTGATTGTAACAACTGAAAAAGAGGTTTAAAAAATCCTGTATACTGCATTCATATTCAAATTAAAAAGATAAATTGTAAAATATTTGTAATCTATATGAAAAATATAATGAATTTTTAAAACATTATAAAGGAAAATGCAAACAGTCCAACATGCAATTAGGGAAAAGTTATGACCAGGCGAAATAATGTAAGTAAATTTTCCTAAATCTATGAAGAGTCTTTGTCTGAAGTACACCCTCACCTTGAACCCACATCCTAGGTACAGGTTGTCAGTGGGTTTTGTTGATTTCTCCCATAATTATTCCATGGAATGCTGTGCTGCATTCATATTCAAATTAAAAAGATAAATTGTAAAATATTTGTAATCTATATGAAAAATATAATGAATTCTTAAAACATTATAAAGGAAAATGCAAACAGTCCAACATGCAATTAGGGAAAAGTTATGACCAGGTGAAATAATGTAAGTAAATTTTCCTAAATCTATGAAGAGTTTTTGTCTGAAGTACACCCTCACCTTGAACCCACATCCTAGGTACAGGTTGTCAGTGGGTTTTGTTGATTTCTCCCATAATTATTCCATGGAATGCTGTGCAGCTTTCTTGAAAATAGAAGTATGAGCCACATGGATGTCCCTTAATACGGACCCATCTGCATTATATCTAATAGAAAATTCCTTGATTATTGATACAGAATTGTTTATTAGCACTATTATCAGCTTGTATGGACTGGAACATTTTCTATTAATTTCAACTAGACATGGTCCATATAGGAAAGTGATGATTTTCATATTGTATCAGTTCAGTTCAGTCGCTGAGTCGTGTCTGACTCTTTGCGACCCCATGAATCACAGCATGCCAGGCCTCCCTGTCGAACACCAACTCCCGGAGTTCACTCAGACTCACGTCCATTGAGTCCATGNTGGGCTCCAAAATCACTGCAGATGGTGACTGCAGCCATGAAATTAAAAGGCGCTTACTCCTTGGAAGAAAAGTTATGACCAACCTAGATAGTATATTCAAAAGCAGAGACATTACTTTGCCGACTAAGGTCTGTCTAGTCAAGGCTATGGTTTTTCCAGTGGTCATGTATGGATGTGAGAGTTGGACTGTGAAGAAAGCTGAGTGCTGGAGAATTGATGCTTTTGAACTGTGGTGTTGGAGAAGACTCTTGAGAGTCCCTTGGACTGCAAGGAGTTCCAACCAGTCCATTCTGAAGGAGATCAACCCTGGGATTTCTTTGGAAGGAATGATGCTGAAACTGAAGCTCCAGTAATTGGCCACCTTATGCGAAGAGTTGACTCATTGGAAAAGACCCTGATGCTGGGAGGGATTGGGGGCAGGAGGAGAAGGGGATGACAGAGGATGAGATGGCTGGATGGCATCACAGACTCAATGGACGTGAGTCTGGGTGAACTCCGGGAGATGGTGATGGACAGGGAGGCCTGGCGTGCTGTGATTCATGGGGTCGCAAAGAGTCGGACACGACTGAGCAACTGAACTGAACTGAACTGGCTCTTCACATCAGGTGCCCAAAAGAATCACATGAGAGGATTATAAAAGCACAAATGCCTGGACCTCACCCCAGACCAATTAAAGCTGCACCTCTGATGGTGAAATAAGTATAGTACTACAGTTTCTTAGATGATTGTAATGTGCACCTGGCGTTGAAGACATTGACAGCAAGTCATAAGTTTTTGGTGGCACAGATTGTCCACTCATTTTCTGACTCTAGAACACTCTCAGGAGAAAAGATGAATGGAGAATTCACCTAGTTCTGAATCCATGCCCCCAATGTTATCAAAATTCCATCCTCACCTCTAATAGGCCTTGGTTTTCTCTTTGCAAAGTAAGAGTTCTGTATAGCCAAGGCTTCTTCTTGCTCTAGGACTCAAGAGTTATTATTGCATGAGAGATAATAAGCCTTGGGATCAACTAGGGGAGGAAAAAAAGACAATTTTTTTCTTCCTTTTCCAAAAAACTTTTTGCCCTCATCCTATCGTGATGCTATGTACCACACTAGCCCAGCACTCTAACACCTTGCCTGACTGTGGGAGGTGTGAGGAGCTTGAACTTCTGCAGAGCTATTTTGGTGCTGCCCAGAGGGCACGTGAACTTGAGAACAAAGTGGATGAGGCTGAAATGAAACTCACATCATAGCTTTGCCCCTAAATCCAGGCACAAACAGGGAAGGGCTTCTTCTCCAACCAGTTATGTCAACTATAGGAGCATTTTGACAGCAAGAGCTATGATCTCTTTTCTCTTAAAGCCAGATCTAGCCTTCAAAGAGAAAGGCAGAATCATATCAATAAGCTAATTTAAGCCTAAAGAATCCTCATAGTCCTCTGGTGGGTGGGGGTGGGGGCGGGGTTGAGGGGGGAGGAAGGAAATGCTTCAGTGTATTTATTGTTGTGATTTGGTTTTGTTTTTTCATCATGCACAAGCTTATTTGTCTGTATATTTTATTATGGCCAAGTTTGCTCCTTATATGGACTTCCCTGGTGGCTCAGTCAGTAAAGCAACTGTTACAATATGGGAGACCCAGGTTCCATCCCTGGGTCAGGAAGATCCCCTGGAGAAGGAAATGGCACCCCACTCCAGTACTCCTGCCTGGAAAATCCCATGGAGGAGGAGGCTGATAGGCTACAGTCCATGGAGAGAGTCAGACATGACTGAGCAACTTCACTTTGCACCTTATTGCAAATTACCTTATCTTCCTCAGAATGTTATGCCAGTTCCACACCACCAGGAGTCAATTTATTCTTTTTTTTTCTACATGTGTATCATATATATGTGTATTTTTTTCTCTTTGCCACAACACAGTAATGCTTACGTATGACTACGTTGTGTTAGTCCTAGGGCTGCCATAACAACATACCACAAACCAGATGGCTCCGACCAACAGAAATGTATTGTCTCTTAGTCCTGGAGGCCAGAAGTCCAAAATCAAGGTGTTGGCTGGGCCATCCTCCCTCTGAAGGCTGTAGGGAAGGAACTGTTTCAGCTTCTATCTTAGCTCTGATAGCCTCAGGTGGTTCCTTTCTTACAGATACATCATTCCAAACCTCCATCTGTACATATTTCTCCTGAGTCTTTATATCCCCTTCCCTTTGGGCATGTCTTTCTCCACATCCAAATGTCCCCTTTTAATAAGAAGATGAGTCATATTGCACTGGGGCTTTATCCTTCTTTGTTGTTGTTTATTCTCTCAGTCGTGTCCAATTATTTGCAACCCCATGGACTATAGTACACCAGGTTCTCTATCCACTGGATTTCCCAGGCAAGAATACTGGAGTGGGTTGCCATTTCCTCCTCCAGGGGATCTTCCCAACACAAGAATCAAACCCATGTCTCTTGCATTGGCAAGCGGATTCTCATTTTAATTTGATTCAGTTCAGTTCAGTTCAGTTCAGTCGCTCAGTTGTGTCCGACTCTTTGCAACCGCATGAATCGCAGCACGCCAGGTCTCCCTCTCCATCACCAACTCCCAGAGTTCACTCAGACTCACATCCATCAAGTCCGTGATGCCATCCAGCCATCTCATGCTTGGTCGTCCCCTTCTCCTCCCACCCCCAATCCCTCCCAACATCAGAGTCTTTTCCAATGAGTCAACCCTTCACATGAGGTGGCCAAAGTACTGGAGTTTCAGCTTTAGCATCATTCCTTCCAAAGAAATCCCAGGGCTGATCTCCTCTAGAATGGACTGGTTGGATCGCCTTGCAGTCCAAGGGACTCTCAAGAGTCTTCTCCAACACCACAGTTCAAAAGCATCAATTCTTTGGCACTCAACCTTCTTCACAGTCCAACTCTCACATCCATACATGACCACAGGAAAAACCATAGCCTTGACTAGACGGACCTTAGTCGGCAAAGTAATGTCTCTGCTTTTGAATATACTATCTAGGTTGGTCATAACTTTTCTTCGAAGAAGTGTCTTTTAATTTCATGGCTGCAGTCACCATCTGCAGTGATTTTGCAGCCCCAAAAAATAAAGTCTGATACTGTTTCCACTGTTTCCCCATCTATTTCCCATGAAGTGCTGGGACCAGATGCCATGATCTTTGTTTTCTGAATGCTGAGCTTTAAGCCAACTTTTTCACTCTCCTCTTTCACTTTCATCAAGAGGTTTTTCAGCTCCTCTTCACTTTCTGCCATAAGGGTGGTGTCATCTGCATATCTGAGGTTATTGATATTTCTCCCAGTAATCTTGATTCCAGCTTGTGTTTCTTCTAGTCCAGCGTTTCTCGTGATGTAAAGACCATATTTCCAAGTAAAATCACGTTCTGAGATAGCGGGGGTTAGATTCCAGCATATGTTTTGTTTGAAAACCCAGTTCAACCAATAATAACATATGTCAATACTCCATTTTTGTTATGTTAGTATAGAAATGACCAAAATGCTTTAAGTAGTTGGCTGAATAATAAGTCCAAAGTTCTTTTCCTTCTATGCATTTGTGTCATTGCCAGTAAATGTGCAACCATTTCTGCTTCTTGGAACCAACCATGGTATTCTTGAATATCTGGATCTCAGGGGGCCTTAGAGACCATCTGTCCCAACCACCTACCTGTGGCTTAAATCTCCCCCAGAACAACCAAGACCCATGGCCATTTAGGCTCTGTTCACACACCACCATGCCAGGGAACTTGTTGGGGGTCTATTCCTTCTATGATCAGTTCTACCTGTGAAAAGTGCTTCCTTGTACTGAACCAAATCTCTCATTTTCGGCCACAAAGAATCAAATCCCTAATCTTGGGTTAAACAGAAGGCTTCAGATTTTTCAAGGGTTGAGAGGGTGGTCATGTGTCCCATTTGTTCTCTACCCTAGACACAAACAGCCTCGATTTCTTCCACCCAGACCACACACAAGATGAAAGTATGATGTGTACAGAGCAGAGTAGAACAGTTACATCCTGTTATAGTCCTACAAATGCAGCCTGAAATTACATTAACTCTCATAGCAGGCATCCCTCTAGCTCCAATTTCTGTTACACAGTGAACTTAAGTGAACTTTAAGTTCACTCCTTGTTTAGAGTCCACATGATCAATGAGGTAGCAAGATCAAGTTATGTATTCCAAGTTGACTAATCCCAAGCAGCGTCTTTTGTTAGGGGCTTTCATTATCTCCCCTAATCCTCACAGATAGCCTGGGTGGTACAATAGATTTTCTGTCCTACTTTACTGATAGGAAAACCCACTCCAGTGTGGCTCAGCAGGTAAAGAGTCCACCTGCAATGCAGGAGACCCAGGAGACAAAGGTTCAATCCCTGGGTCAGGAAGATCCCTGGAGGAGGAAATGGTAACCCACTGCATCATTCTTGCCTGAAAAATTCCATGGACAGAGGATCCTGGTGGGCTACAGTCCAAAGGGTCACAAAGAGCTGGACACGACTGAGCAATTTAGCACGCACTGAAAAGAAACCCAAGGATACTATTTGTCACAGGTCTGTTGTGGGCAGAGCCCAGAATCAAGCATGTCTTTTGTGTCTAAGCTGTTGGAAAAGGCAGTCTCATGCACTCTGTCTTTCAACCCCTGCACACCTGCAGAAGGGTAGACCTTGGGCCTGAAACAATTTCTTTTCCCCATGTTTTTGGCTACATGTGAGTTATATGGGAACCTAGTTCCCTGACTAGGGATTGAACCTGCACCCCCTCCATTGGTAGCACAGAATCTTAATTACTGGACCACCAGGGAAGTCTTTGAAACACTTTCTTACCTCGAAATAAAGAGCCCAGCAGCCTGTGCTGGACTTGTCACGTTGTGTAGGAATAACTTTCTGTTTCAGATTCAAGCAAGACTTTGTATTGCTGAGCCATGTATATCAGATGGCACCTGGACAACCCTGGCGCTACATCAGTCCTCTGGAGGGAGCGAACAGGGTCCTCCTGTCATACCACAAGAGGGCCAATTGCCCTGTGTTGGCTGCCGGGAAGGACCCACTGGCCATGGGAGACCAGTGCCCACTATTGAGGCTGATCTTGCTTTGTAAGTAAAACATTGTTCCATCCAGGGCTTGATTGTGCTGTGCTTTCCTTGTGGGAAGAAGTACTCTCATTTCTACTCCTGATAATAGGCAACAGATGCCTATTGAGCAACTGGCTCAATGTATGCCAAGTGAACTTTCTATTATGCTGTGTCTCTGCATCAAAATTACTATTTATAAGCCCCCGTTGTGGTAGCAATGGGTAGGGCACTGTCCAAAACAAGAAGTCAGTCCTTTTGGAGCTTTAGCTCTGGCCAAAATGCTAAAGTAAGAAATATAGGCAAATGACTGTTAATTTTGTATAAATAATTCAGGTGCAATTGATTTTTATCTTTCAAACTGATCTTACCTATTGGCTTGATTCAATACATAGTGTCAACATCTGGAAACGTAAGATGCTGATCCACTTTGCAGTGGCGTGCACATTTCTGGCCCTCTACTCCTCCTGTGCTTGTGTTCCATCTGGATCTCATCTCCACGCATCTGTCTCGTGTGCAGCTTGCAGGCCTTTGGGGAGCAGATATGAGACATAAATGATTTGTTATCATCACTCTTCGAGTTTTTTAAATACCATGGACACTGTATTCAGTTCTTTCCAAATAAAAATTCATTTAATCCTCAGCAACAGTTCTGTGAAGTAGGTACTATTACCCTCATTGAAACTATGAGGAATTGAGACTTAATGAAGTTAAACAAATGAACTTAATTAATTAAGTTATGGCACATCAGTACACTATTTACCAGTAAAAGAAAGAAATATCTTTATGTATGAAAGATACTCAGAATACAGTAATAGGAAAGAAAAAAAACTGAACAGTAATAATAATATAGATGAGAGAAGGAGAAGAGGGTGCCAGAGGATGAGATGGCTGGATGGCATCACCAGTGCAGTGGGCTTAAACTTGGGCAAACTCCAAGAGATGGTGAGGGACAGGGAGGCCTGGCGTGCTATAGTCTATGGGGTCACAAAGAGTCAGACATGGCTGGGCAACTGAACAACAACATGATTTGAGAAAAAATATTTTTATTACAATATTCATTAAAAAATAATGAAAGAATATATATCAAGGTTTCAACAGTGGTTATCCTGGGGTCATTATTTTACGTAGTGAACTTTTTATTTTTCATGTTCAATATTTCTGTCATTTTTAATTTATTTTATTTATTGGGTTTTTTTTTTTTTAATGGATGTAGTCACATAAGAAGTTGGCTTAAATAAGTTTCCCACCTAGCTATTAAGTGGTATACTGAAACTTAGGCTTGATTGTCTCTGAAACCTGAACTCTTAATCATAATGATGATTGATAAACACCATTAAGTTATAGCACTAATGCCCATTTTTCTGAATTGAGCCTCCTTGGAAAGAGCAAGACGCCATGTATTAGTTTCTCTCCATTTTGATCAATTTGGGACAAGCAAGCTTATGGACAAGGCAGTGTTGAATTCTCCGGGAAATATGGGCTGGTATCTGAATTCAAAAGACGGTCAAAATAAGTGCTCTAGATCCCCATGAAGACGGTGATCTTCACATTCTTCCCATTCTTCTCAATACTGGGAGAAATCCAAGAAAAAAATTCAGTGAAATCAGGTCAGGGTCCTTTGGGTCATTTAACATAATAAATCAGCCTGGAGGAAGAGATTCCCCAACCAAAGGGAAAGTATGCTGCTGCTGCTGCTAAATCACTTCAGTTGTCTGACTCTGTGCGACCCCATAGACTGCAGCCCGCCAGGCTCCCCTGTCCCTGGGATTCTCCAGCAAGAGCACTGGAGTGGGTTGCCATTTCCTTCTCCGTGCCTGAAAGTGAAAAGTGAAAGTGAAGTCGCTCAGTCGTGTCCGACCCTCAGCGACCCCATGGACTGCAGCCTTCCAGGCTCCTCCGTCCATGGGATTTTCCAGGAAGGAGTACTGGAGTGGGGGTGCCATTGCCTTTGCTGCTAAAAATTCACAAACTTTCCATCTTCACTGTGTCTCTCCCAGGCCCTTTGTGATAACAATAAATAACACTTGTTCCCCTTACCTGGAGGGGCCCACTTCCCTGCAGATGCCTGACATCCCCTCTATGGGGACATGGCTTTTCCAGGATCTTCTTCGGGTCTTCAGGCTGGCCGAAACCTCCCAGGCATCACCATAAGAAGTACAGTCCACAGGCCAGCAACATCCACATCAACTGGGACGGGGATGGATCACAAGTCCAAATCCAGCCTTCCATTTTTGTCAACAACTGCACATTTTTGTCAATAAAGTTGTATTGGAACACAGCCACACCCACTGATTTAGTACGTTAAGAGACACAAGTTCAATCCCTGGGTCAGGAAGATCCCTCAGAGTAGCAAATGGCGACCCACTCCAGTATTCTTGCCCAGAGAATCCCATGGACAGAGAAGCCTGGAAGGCTGTAGTCTATGGGGTCACACAGAGTCGGACACGACTGAAGTGACTGAGCACACACACAGGGTTGCTTTTGTGCTGGCTGCTACAGAGGAGGTGAGCAGTTAAGACAGAGACCCCGTGGCCTGCAAAGCTGAAAATATTGCCATATGGTCCTTATACACAGAAAACTCAGACTGAGCCTTGGCTTAGGAGCTTATTAGAAATGAAGAACTTCAGGCCCCACTCCTGATTCCCAGTAATTCCTAAAACATTGAAGTTTGAAAACCAGTAGCACTGCCTTGGAGCTCACTAAGCCATTGCTCTGCTTCCATGTCATCGTGAGAAGGCGTTGAGCCTGAAAAGGAGGCTCTGAGAGTTTAGAGCCTAATGACACCCTAAAGCCCCAAAGCAGATAAACACATTTATCAATAAGAGTTGGAGGAAGGCACTGACCAAAAGCTACAGGGTTGAGCTGACCTTTAAGAAGAATTAAGATTCTCAAACAGTCATATCCAGATTGAAAAAAGCAGAAGCTGTGAGATTCATTAAGGATTGGTGGTGGGGGATTCTTCATTACCAAAATCTTTTTGCAAAGGAGATCAAATCAGTCAATCCTAAAGGAAATCAACCCTGAATATACATTGGAAGGACTGATGCTGAAGCTGAAGCTCCAATACTTTGGCTACCTGATGTGTAGAGCTGACTCACTGGAAATGACCCTAAGGCTGGAAAAGATTGAAGGCAGAAGGAAAAGGGGACAACAGAAGATGAGATGGTTGAATGGCATCACTGACTCAATGGACATGAGTTTGAGTAAATTCTGGGAGATGGTGAAGGACAGGGAAGCCTGGCGTTTTGTGGTCCATGGGGTTGCAAGGAGTTGGACACAACTGAGCAACTGAACAACAACAAAATCTTTTTGGTTTTGAGAATCTTGATAGTGAAAGTGAAACTGGGTGACTAACACAATCACTTTCAAGATTTTCAAAACCAAAAAGGTTTAGATAAAGAAGAATCCCCCACCCCTAATCCTTCCGTAATGGATCTCACAGTTCCTGCTTTTTTCAGTCTGGATACAACTGTTCTCTCCTCCTACCTTAGACAGAGGCTTCATTCCATGTTTCAAAGGCTGTTAGGAGCTCCGTTTGCAGGATGAGGAAAGCCAACCCTGAGAGGGTGCATACAGGCTTCCAGAAGCCTCCTTGTATGCCGGGTCAGAGTTGGAGGAGTCATGTACAATGGTTCAGCATGTCAGGGTCAGAGGCCCATCGCCTTCTCCATCTGTCTTAGCTCCCTTCTACATTTTTGTACCTGACCCAAAGGGGTGCTCTTGAAGGGCTGGGGGAAAGATAAGGCCTCACCTGGAGGACATGGGGAGGCCCACTGGGAGGTATGTCCGAGGGTCACCAGGCCAAGTTTCTTTAAGGAGGGCTCACCTTGGCATATGCATTCCCAGTGGCACCTCAGGTTGGACTTTCCCTGTCCTGCCTAGGGAACTCCTAGGAATCTCTGATAAGGAGATCTCTGATAAAACAGAGCCATTTTCCTAAGACAGGTTTCCCTAGTGGCTCAGATGGTAAACAATCTGCCTGCAGTGCAGGAGACCAGGGTTTGATCCCTGGGTCAATAAGATCCTCTTGAGGAGGAGCTAAAAAGCCTCTTGTTGAAAGTGAGAGAGGAGAGTGAAAAAGTTGGCTTAAAGCTCAACATTCAGAAAACGAAGATCATGGCATCTGGCCCCATCACTTCATGGGAAATAGATGGGGAAACAGTAGAAACAGTGTCAGACTTTGTTTTTTTGGGCTCCAAAATCACTGCAGATGGTGACTGCAGCCATGAAATTAAAAGGCGCTTACTCCTTGGAAGAAAAGTTATGACCAACCTAGATAGTATATTCAAAAGCAGAGACATTACTTTGCCGACTAAGGTCCGTCTAGTCAAGGCTATGGTTTTTCCTGTGGTCATGTATGGATGTGAGAGTTGGACTGTGAAGAAGGCTGAGCGCCGAAGAATTGATGCTTTTGAACTGTGGTGTTGGAGAAGACTCTTGAGAGTCCCTTGGACTGCAAGGAGATCCAACCAGTCCATTCTGAAGGAGATCAACCCTGGGATTTCTTTGGAAGGAATGATGCTAAAACTGAAGCTCCAGTACTTTGGGCACCTTATGCGAAGAGTTGACTCATTGGAAAAGACCCTGATGCTGGGAGGGATTGGGGGCAGGAGGAGAAAGGGACGACCGAGGATGAGATGGCTGGATGGCATCACAGACTCAATGGACGTGAGTCTGAGTGAACTAAGAATTGATGCTTTTGAACTGTGGTGTTGGAGAAGACTCTTGAGAGTCCCTTGGACTGCAGTCCATTCTGAGGGAGATCAACCCTGGGATTTCTTTGGAAGGAATGATGCTAAAAGTGAAGCTCCAGTACTTTGGCCACCTTATGCGAAGAGTTGACTCATTGGAAAAGACCCTGATGCTGGGAGCGATTGGGGGCAGGAGGAGAAAGGGATGACTGAGGATGAGATGGCTGGATGGCATCATGGACTCAATGGATGTGAGTCTGAGTGAACTCCGGGAGTTGGTGATGGACAGGGAGGCCTGGCGTACTGCGATTCATGGGGTCGCAAAGAGTCGGACACGACTGCGTGACTGAACTGAACTGAACTGAGAAGGGAATGGAAACCCACTCCAATATTCTTGCCTGGAGAATTTCATGGACAGAGAAGCCTGGTGGGCTACAGTCCACATGGTCTCAAAGAGTCAGAGATGACTGAGCAACTAATATTTCCACTTTCACTTTTCTAACATGGTTCTCACTCCTTAAACAATCACAACCAGATTGAAAAAAACCAGAGGTCACTGAAGAAGGAGGATCCTCAGATACTCAGACTCTGGTCTAGAGTCCCACATCCTGGACAGAACCCCAGCTACCTAGACCCTGTGCATGCCATGTCCCAACCCCACACTGCTGGCCGCCCCCCTCTTCAGATGCCCAATTTCTTCATGGCCTTGCCCTTCAGTTCAGGTGTGCCCCGTTGCCCATCTGGGAATGAGGTGGCTCTTTCTGACTATGATGTCACTTCCCTCCAGGCAATGCACTCTCTCTGGGTGCAGGTGACTCTCCTCCTGGCTCAGCAGGCCTTAGAGACCCGGCTCCCTTCACCTGGGCACCGGCTTTTGTGGTGTTCTCACCACTCCCAGAGAGTTCTGTCTGGGACTCATTTCAGGCTGTTGTCAACAAGCACGACTTTTGTTTACCTCCATTCCCAGTTCTGAATGCCTTGGCCCATCACTTCTCTCCTGTGGGATTGCCCATTACTGAGGAATGTCAGAAACAGCACGGCTCCGTTCCTGGAAGCCTGAATGCCCTTTAGAAGCCTTGGGAGACATATGCAGAACTCCAAGGAGGGCTTTTCATGAAAATGACTGAATTGTCCTGTTCTTTCAGATATTTGGGGACTGAACAGCTCCTTAGCTGATGCCACCTCATAATTCCAAGTTGCTGGCAGCTGCTGGTCAGTTTGTGGGTTCAGAGCAGGACACTTCTGTCCATTTTCTCATTTCTACTCTTCTCTGGCCTCTGACAAATTATCCTAACTCTAGAAAAGTACACTCCTGGTCAGCATTTATGTGTGCTCAGCTGTGTGCATCCTGCTAATTACTTGTAGCAAAATGCTCTCATGCAAGCATTTCAGCTGCTCCACTGTTTATTTGGACTTCTGCCTTCTTGGGAGTAATTCGTGAGCCCTCTCTTCTTTTACTGACTATCCTCTCAGGTCCTCCTTTTCTTCTGCAGCTTCTACTTCTTCCTGTTGAGACCTTCAAGTGGAGCCATGGCCTGGCTGTGGGGATGCCGAAGTGGGGTGTGATGGGATAAGATTTCCATGGGAACAGGAGATGAGAGCCAGGTTCAGGGAGGACTACAGGGGAACTGCAGGCAAGGAGAGAATGGGGTCCCTTCTCTTCTCTTAGCTCCAAGCATATCTTGCCCTGATTTATAGACAAAAAAATAAAATGACGATAAGAACATAAATACCTGAGTTTAAGAACTAGCTTTACACTTCTTCTTCCTTTTTTTTTTTTTTTTCTGGCCACACTGTGCAGCTTGTGGGATTTTAGTTTCCTGACCAGGAATCAAACCCAGGTCTTGGCAGTAACAGTTCAGGTTCCTGACCACTGGACCACCAGGGAATTCTCTGCACTTATTCTTTGTTTGATTCTGGGAAAATTAATTACTCTCTGTGAGGATAATATCCAAAAAAAGGAAGAATAACAACTACCCTGTAGGACTGTTGCAGGAATTAAATGAGGATGCATATAAAACATCCAGCAGTGTCTGGCCATAGAAATCTTTAAGGAGTATTTTGTCCTGGGGATTCCTTCTCTGCTCTTCTCCAGTGCTTTCCCCAGCCTTTAGTCCCCTCAAAGAAAGGGATAGTTGAATATATTTATCCCAGGACCCTCAACTTTCTCATCCCAGCTTGACTTCGGATTGGTTAAGAAGTGGGAAGAAGGAAGTTATGGGAGGCAGCAGGTGGCTGGTAGGTGACTAATACTAAGGGCGATCATTTACCGAGGGCTATTATTAATCACAGCAACTCCAACAGCTAAAAAGTCAAGGACGCTGCAGTTTTGCCAAGTAAGCAACTTGTCCCACACCACACAGCCAAGCCTTCATTTGAATCTGGCCTGACTCCAAAGCCCACTGGCTTTTTCACTGTATCTTAATGCATCCTATGAAGATTGGGAAATAAGTCAGAGAGAGGCTTAGAGGAGATAGGGAGTGAGCATGCCGAGAGGAAATGTGAAAATGGGTAGGATGGAGGAGGATGGGGAGAATTTAGGGAGGAAAGACTGCAGGTGAATGGGGACCCCAGGGCTGCTCCTACACCGTGTGGTGAGAGCTGCACAAGAGGTGCACAGGCTGGTGCACACACCCCCAGGCTCCCAAGCATGGCTGCTGCACGCAAGGCGACTCAAGGCTCTCGGTGCCTGCGGCTCCTGGGTACAGAGTAGGTGTGCAGAAGAGATGTGTGACACCTCTTTAGTCCCTCTCAGAAAGAGATGGGAGAAACAACCCATAGGAGAAGGGAGGTGGCAGGAGAGGGCAGGCCCAAGGTGACACCTTGAGGAAGTAAATGGAGAACTTTTAAAACTTTTCTGTTATCACTGCTCTTCTTTAAGGATGAGTCTGAGAAGAGCTTCACTGTATTTCCTGCTCTTCTTCTCAGCCCTTGTTTCAGAATGTTCTGGCCACCATGGAGCTCTCTTGTCTAAAGCCAGAAAGGGAAGAACAGCCACACAGAGCCACACCCAGCCTGGACCGCTGCTCCTCACCTGACATCCTCAGTTCAGACCAGCAGGAGCCTCCTACCTGAACCTCTCCTAATCCCAGGGCAGACTTAGTCCGCCCAACTCTGGGCACTCACTGCGCTCAGTTTGCATCTCAGTCGCTCAGTCTCTTACACTGTGTGTTTGTCCTCAGGATTCCTCTACTGGACTCTGAGCATCTTGAGGACAGAGGCTGTGTCCTGTTTATGAACTCCCAGCACCTAGACACTGTCAGGTTCAAAGGAGAAGCTCAGTAAGTGAATTTATAAATGGCATTTACTGATCACCTGCTTAGGACCGGGCACTGTGGACACAGAAATGGACACCACAGATTAATTTCAGTTGCTCACGGTCCAGAAGCAACAGTTAGAACCAGACATGGAACAACGGACTGGTTCAAAATTGGGACAGGAATACATCAAGGCTAAAAGAAAAGCTATGACAAACCTAGATATTGTCACCCTGCTTATTTAACTTATATGTAGAGTACATCATGTGAAATGCCAGGCTGAATGAAGCACAAGCTGGAATCAAGATTGCTGGGAGAAATAACAACAATCTCAGATATGCAGATGGTATCACTCTAAGAAAAAAAAAGGAACTAAAGAGCTTCTTGATGAAGATAAAAGAGGGGAGTGAAAAAGCTGGCTTAAAACTCAACATCCAAAAAACCAAGGTCATGGAATCCCATCACTTCATGACAAACAGATGAGGAAAAAAATGGAAACAGTGACAGATATTATTTTGGGGGGACCCAAAATCACTATGGATGGTGACTGCAGCCACGAAATTAAAAGATACTTGCTCCTTGGAAGAAAAGCAAGGAAATGGCAACCCACTCCAGTATTTGTGCTTGGAAAATTCCATGGACAAAGGAGCCTGGCAGGATACAGTCAATGGGGTCGCAAAGAGTCGGACATGACTTATCAACTAAACAACAACAGACAGCGTATTAAAATTTGGAGACATCATTTTGCGACAAAGGTCCATATAGTCAAAGCTATGGTTTTTCCATTAGTCATGTATGGATGTGAGAGTTGGACCATAAAGAAGGCTAAGCGCTGAAGAACTGATATTTTCAAATTATGCTTCTGGAGAGACTCTTGAGAGTCCCTTGGACAGCAAGGAGACCAACCAGTCAATCGTAAAGCAAATCAACCCTGAATATTCATTTGGAAGGACTGATGCTGAAGCTGAAGCTCCAATACTTTGGCCACCTGATGCAAAGACCCAGCTCATTGGAAAAGACCCTGATTCTGGGAAAGACTGAGGGCAGGAGAAGTGGGTGACAGAGGATGAGATGGCTGGATGGCATCACCGACTCAATGGACATGGATTTGAGCAAACTCTGGGAGATGGTGAAGGACAGGGAAGCCTGGTGTGCTATAGTCCATGGGGTTGCAAAAAGCTGGACTCAGCTTAGCAACCGAACAACAACATGGTTCGGGGACCCTTTTTTTTTTTTTTTGAGCACATAGTAAGAGTAGAGCAGGAAGCTTTTGTTATCACCGCTCTTATCATCACCCCTGGAGACAGCACTGCAGCCTCTTCGTACTTTCAAGTGCCAAGAACTCTGTGATCCCAAGGTTCCAACCCCATCTTGCTGCTCAAGGTGCCCTAGAACACATGCCCCCACACACTCGGAAAGTGGTTTTTAGTCTCCCACACCCACCCTAGCCATGAGCCATCAGTGGAACAAAGCACCGAATATTCTTGTGCCTGCCCAATGACTGCCTTCTTCTTTTCCTCCCACTGAGATGGGCTCATTTCACCATCTCTGCAGCTCACTGCTGCAAACAAAAATTACCTGAGAGCAGACTTGATTAAGCAGGATAAAGAACTCAGAACAATTAGAAAGAGGGTTGCTGACCAGGGAATCTCGGGTAACAGTATAGAAATGTGGACTGTAACGAGAGCATTAAGACATGGTCCTGGGCTCTGGTCCATGAGGAGCTGCAGGTGGAGGCTGGCCCGGGGACAGGCTCTGAAAGGGGTCAGGAGGGCAGGGGATTTAGAGCGTCATTATCCACAGCCAGCGTCCTCAGCAAACTATAAGCCATTGCCTGGCACTGCACCCCACTCAGCGTCCTCCTCTGCTCTTTTTGGATGCGACTGGGATGGTTAGATGGAGGATGATCAGATGAGTGGCTGTTTCTACCCTTCTCAGCAGTGATAGACGTGGATGAGGGAGAGCAGAGCCCCAGAGGAGGAACTCTGGCCCTGAGCCAGCCCCATCCTGACAAGCTGGAGCAGGGCTTTCCTATCCTAATTTACATCTTGGAGCTCCAGGCAGCCTCACAGGAATTGTTAGCAAAAAGGAGGGTCTGGCTGCTCACCACTCAAAAGCCAATCAAGAGACCAGGTTGGTTAAAAGGAAAGTTTGCTTTATTTCAGATGCTGTCAACTGGTGGGGAGGGCAGATGTCTTTCAAAAGGCCACCTCCACCTGCCTCCCACCCTAGCCCCTAACAATCAGAGGGCAAGAGCTTTTATAGGTAATTGGGGGTGGGGGGCTACATGCGCATCTTCAGATTGGCCACTGGTGATCTGACCAGCGTCATCCTATTGTTTTAGGCTCAGTTAATCTTCAGTTCCAGGGTTAGTTTGTTTCCATTTCTTTGAGGCCACTTCTCAGAGCCGTGGCGGCATATGTCACGGCCACAGTCTGTGCATCTTGTGTAGTCAACTGCTTTCATCTGGTGGGGGCTTCAGTAGCTATAAGACAGCTCACAGGAGATGGCTCAGACTATTATCTGTGGCCCTTGAGAAGGAACTAAAGGTCCTTGCCTCTGCCTAATGACCACATTATTATTACTTGGTCTCCTTTGACTGTTTCCCTTTGTTTCTTTCACGTTGTTATTTCTCTGATTAAACTTCAGTTCAGTCGCTCAGTCGTGTCAGACTCTTTGTGACCCCATGGACCACAGCACGCCAGGCCTCCCTGTCCATCACCAATTCCTGGAGTTGACCCAAACTCGTGTCTATTGAGTCGGTGATGCTCCAGCTATCTCATCCTCTGTCTCCCCTTCTCCTCCCACCTTCGATCTTTCTCAGCATCAGGGTGTTTTCAAATGAGTCAGCTCTTCGCATCAGGTGGCCAAAGTATTGGAGTTTCAGCTTCAACATCAGTCCTTCCAATGAACACCGAGGACTGAGCTCCTTTAGGATGGACTGGTTGGATCTCCTTGCAGTCCAAGGGACTCTCAAGAGTCTTCTCCAACATCACAGTTCAAAAGCATCAGTTCTTCAGCGCTCAGCCCTCTCTATAGTCCAACTCTCACATCCATACATGACTACTGGAAAAACCATAGTGTTGATTAGATGGACTTTTGTTGGCAAAGGAATGTTTCAGCTTTTTAATGTGCTGTCAAGGTTGGTCATAACTTTCCTTCCAAGGAGTAAGCATCTTTTAATTTCATGGCTGCAGTCACCCTCTGCAGTGATTTTGGAGCCCCCCAAAATAAAGTCAGCCACTGTTTCCACTGTTTCCCCATCTATTTGCCATGGAATGATGGGACCAGATGCCATGATCTTAGTTCTGAATGTTGAGCTTTGAGCCAATTTTTTCACTCTCCTCTTTCACTTTTATCAAGAGGCTCTTTAGACTTATTCTTTGACTAAATTTTTTTGGACAAAGGCAGGCTGAGGACACAGTGGGGCAAGAACTTCAGGGTCCTGCTCCATTTCTGAATGAAGACTCAGCTACGGGCCCCACCTATGACTCTAGCCTTAATTTCAGAACTGACTGGTCTTCTTCCAGCAGAATCATGGCTTCACATAAGAGTATCCTTCAAGGCTATTTCTACACCAATCACATCATCCTCCATTAGCTTTTTAGCCTGAGCTGTATTTCTCTCAATATCCCTGAATCCTCCTGTGCCTCTGAACTTGGTCAGACCAGTCTTGACCCTGGAAAATACAGAAACCAGTGACCCCATCCTCCCCAACCCCACATCACCATCCCAGTACAGCAGTGAAACTCCTAAAAGGGAACAATAAGGCCAAAAAAAAAAAAATGGAGCAGGAGCATGATATGGAAGGGAAGTTCACAGTTATAAACAGCCTTTCCAGTCCCAGCAGTTTATAAACTACAGCTGAGCTAACTTCTTATCTGGTATGTGGGATATACCTGTCTTGGGAGGAATAAAGGAGGGAAAAGGGGGTCAAACTCTTGCTGGCAGTCATAGCTCTCCATTTTAAAGCTCTCAAACATATTTATATAAAGATCCACAGAAGAACTATTTTGAGACTTTGTCTCTATTTCTTTTCAAAGAGAAAGAGAGGTTTGGGCACAGAGGTAAAAGCTGTCTGAGAATCTCTGAAGGCTCTCACTCTAGGGGATGACACAGCAGCTGAGTACAATACTTGGAAAGAACTGTTGAGGGTGAGAAAAGAGATGGAAGCAAAATTAACCATCTCTCCCTACCTCCACCCTTCCCTTCAACCTATGAAAGTTATTTGAAGATGCTAGAAAGGTGATGCAACAGCAGCTCTTGCTCTGAATTTATTGGTCAGGCTGGAAAGAGGAGAGGAAAGGCAGGAGGTGTCTAGAGAATGACTAGAGGAAGAATTGGGTGAATTTCATGAAGGAGAGTCTTGTTAAGGACTCAGGCCCTGAAATTAGAGAGAGATGGGTTCAAATCCTGGCTATGCTATGAGTTGTGTGACATAAGCTTTCTTTTTACATCTATGTAATCGAATATCTACCTTGTGGAATAGAGGGTTAGCTAGAGGGTTAGCTCAGATGATACATTTAAGTTAGCACATGCCAGCAATGGGTATTTGTTGTTATTATCTGAGACATTAAAATTACTCTAGACCTGATATACCACATAAAGTATACAGACAGAGAGCTTGTAGGGAGAAAAAGGTCCTGGAATGAGAAGACATCAGTAGGTTTGCTGAGAAGACATGATGAACTGGTCTGGAGTTCTTAGTCCCTGGGGGAGGCATGCCCAGACCTGCCGTGCTGAGAAAAGTCAGAGGAGTCCAAGACATTGTCTTCTCTCTTTCCCTTTCCCCATCAAAACTTGCCTTGATGACAGTTGTTTACAGGTAAGTCAAATTTAAGCTGATGTGCTATTCCTCCCCACCACCAAGTAAACTCCCCACTTGCCACTTGCAAGTGAACTCCTTGCTGTTTTGTTTTATTTTTTGGCAGAGATAAAATGTTGATCAATTATTAAAGAAAATTAAGGTAAGGAAATAATAAGTAGTGAATAACAAGCAAGGAAAATATTTGAAGGCAGGGAGCATGCATGCCCTCATTGAATCATACCCTATAGGTGGTAACATGTGTAGTAGCTGAGGCCAGAGGAAGGTAGACCAGATGCCCAAATCAGGGGTGACATCTTCATAGAATCATTAAAGTCCATAAAGATGGGGAAAGAGTGAAATGGCCCTGAAGGAAGACTGGGGAACTCAGACAATCTCCCTCTACATTTCAACTCATCATTTTTCCTTTCAACTTAGTCTATACCTCCTTTCATTCTGTTTTTTATCTGGTGGCTTTGAAGTTGCCTTATAAATATTTTTCAAATCTCATTAGGCAGAAAAACATTCTCTCTGCCCACTGAGTGAGCATTACGCTGACATTTCTCAGTACCTAAAGTGCCCTCTTCCATTCTCCCCACTTCTGAGCTCAGAAAACAGGCATCTGCCTACAGCAAACACAGATCTGGCCTCTGTAGACTCAGCTTGTAAGGCAGAAAAAAAGGTGGCCTCTGTAGACTCAGCTTGTAAGGCAGAAAAAAAGGAGCTGCATAGAGTCCTTTTAGGATTCCCTACTTAATTAATGAACACTAGGGACAGGCTAGAGAAAACAAGCAGGGACTCCAAAGAAAAATAACAACATTAAAAAATATATATCACCACCTTGTCTTTACATAACACTTTGTATCTTCCATAATTCTTATCTGTTTGCTTTCAAATCTATATTAGTTTCCTGGGGCTGCTGGAAACAGTTCCACAAACTGGGTAGCTTAAAACAACAGATATTTATATTTTCACAGTTCTGGAGGCTGCAAGTCTGAAATCCAGGTGTTAGCAGAGCCACGCTCCCTCTGAAGGTTCTGGAGAAGAATCCTTCTTGCTTCTGCCTGGTTTCTTGTGACTCCTGAAATGCTTGATTTTCTTTGGTTTCGTCACCGCATCACTCCACTTTCCAACATGACCTTCTTAACCTGTGTGTATCTCCGTATGTCCCTTTCTCCTCTTAATAAAATCATCGGTCATTGGATTTAGGGCCCACTCTAACCCAGTATGACCTCTTCATAACCAATTACATCTGCAGATCCTATATCCAAATAAGGTCACATGCTGAGATTCCGGGCAGATGTATTTTGGAGGGACCCTGTAATTACTACCATGTTACTCCCAGAGACCTTGTCTTTTAACTAGCCCCTTTCAGGCAAGTATTCAGGCTACGATCATGAGAGTGTACCTGCCATTCCCTCCTTCTTCCAGTTCTGCCTCCAGCTGCTCAGTGGTAGAAATTTTCTTTCCATCCTCGCAGATCCTATTCAAGTATACTTACCACAGATTGTCTTTTCAGCTAGGTTCCCTGAAAGCAGACGCTGAAACAAAGATTTGACTAGAAGAAGTTTCTTTGGAAGGCAATCCCAGGAAGCACCTGCATGATATATGGGAGTGGAGAAAAGGGAAGGATGGGAATCAACGCAGGGTTTGCCATTGCTCAGTGGGCAACTGGGCTTCACTTTTCCTAGGCACTTCCAGGAGAGTGTGTAGAGCAATCTCAGAATTGCTCTACCTGAGGAGTTAGGAAGCCATGGTATCTATGCCCTGACTGCCACCTGTCATTAGTTGAAGAATGCTCCCAGGAGCACTGGTCCAAGCCACACTGTGCACAGGCTGAATAGACTCCTGCAAAAAGAGAAAGCCCCAAGTCAGAGAGTCACAGATGCTTTCAGGAAGGAGCCAGTAGCTTATTGAGGAATCAAGAGTGTTAAGAGGATGTAGACATAAGCAAACTATGCTACATTCTGCTACAACTAGGCGATGGCACCCCACTCCAGTACTCTTGCCTGGAAAATCCATGGATGGAGGAGCCTGGTGGGCTGTAGTCCATGGGGTCGCAATTGAGCGACTTCCTTTCACTTTTCACTTTCATGCATTGGAGAAGGAAATGGCAACCCACTCCAGTGTTCTTGCCTGGAGAATCCCAGGGACGGGGGAGCCTGGTGGGCTGCCGTCTATGGGGTCGCACAGAGTCGGACACGACTGAAGCGACTTAGCAGCAGCAGCTACAACTAGGAAGAGAAGTCCCTTTCTAGAGCTTTCTAGGTTCCTCTTACATAGAAAATGCTCAATAAAAATTTGTTGGATTGAACTGGCACAGATCATCTGAATAAAGCAATAAAGAATAAAAAGTGTTCATTTAGTCATTAAACAAAGATTTGTGAAATATTTACAACATTTCACGCACAGTATTAGATTTTAAAGATGGCAGCCTTGTGTAAATTTGTGCTTTGGGTGGATTAACAGCCAACCAGCAAGTGGTTTTCTTGGTTTTCTTATCAAGGCATGCTAAGTTACTCAGACGTGTCCAACTCTTTGTGATCTTGGACTTGTACTCTTTGGACTGTAGCCCACAAGGCTCCTCTGTCAATGGGATTTTTCAGGCAAAAGTACTGGAGTGAGTTGCCATTTCCTCCCCCAGGGGATCTTCCTGACCCAGGGGTCGAACCCACGTCCCCTATGTCTCCTGCATCACAAGTGGACTCTCTACCTGCAGAGCCATACTGGGGCTTCCCAGTAGCTCAGATAGTAAAGAATCTGCATGCAATGCAGGAGACCAGGTTTGATCCCTGGGTCAGGAAGATCCCCTGAAGAAGGGAATGGCTACCCATACTCCAAGAAATACTCCATATTCTTGCCTGGAGAATTCCATGGACAAAGGAACCAACCAATCCTGGCACTACGTTACAATCTTGAGGTCTTCCAGAACTGACCTTGCCTGAAATCAGCAAATGCAAGCTTTATGTGTCTCTGAGAGTGAAAATTCACTGTAGCACATGGAACTGAAACTATCTTCCTATGCTCTCTCATTAACTACTCATTCTTTCCAGTTCTCAGATTCACGAAGCAGAGAAGCCCTGAGTGGGTATTCCGGCCAGCAATGACAAACAAGTCTCAAATATTTGCCAACCTCTGTCCTGGATTTTCACCAGTCTAGGAAGTTAACTTGGTAAATTTGAACCTTATTACTTAATAGACACAAAAGAAAATGTTACTCTTGACATTGAGACCTTATCCATCTATCTTCCCTACACCCCAAACCATCCCTCTCCAGTGGAACTTACTGCTCCTTTTAAGGAGATGTCCTATAACAGAAATATGCCCCTTGCCTCACTCCTTACTCCAGAAAGAATTATTCTCTCAAGGTCTCAGTAATACAGCTTCTTTCTGCCATCATTCCAGAGTGAGTCAAGCTCACAGTTTAGACAATTCCAGAAACATCCCCTCTCCCAACAGCCAAGCAGTCTAGTGAGCAACAATCCCCAAGAGCAGACTTGTCAGAGACCAGAGCAGACTCGGGCAACAGATTTTGCATTGTGTCAAACGCTGCTTCTGTCCTTGCATACTGAAGAGTTCCCTGTCTCCCTGCCTCCCTCAGTCCCTTGATGTGCGCTTTTAATATTCATCTCCTTCTCCCTCTCTGGATGTGAATTAAAAGAGCAACTTGCAAGGCAAACACAGGGAAAATAACAGATTGCTGCTGCTCATTAAAGCTCCAGCTCAATAGAGTCTGATAAGAGCTAGGAGATTGGTTCCCCCTCCCAGTTGCGGGTGGGGAGTCGGGGGCAAGATAATTACAGCACCTTGGATCTGCTCTGAGCTCAAGGGATTTTATGGATGAAAATGCGTTTTTCTTCCTGAAGCTTTACTGCCCAGTGGAACCCCAGAGTCTCGGCTTGTCTCTCTGACATATAATCTTAGAGAATTTACTTCACTTTTCTGGGTTTCATTTTGTTTCTTTTCCTGAAAATGGAAGAAAGATAAAAAGACAAATAGTCTTCTAAGTGAACTGTAAGGTTAAATAAATGAGTAAATATGAAAGCATTCTGGAAAACTGTCTCCTGTATTCATTCTCTTTCTCTTCCACTGTCCCTCTTTCCAACAATTAAGTCTGATAAACAAGTTCCACTTAAACAAATAAAATCCTCCTCTAAACACAGGTCTCACTTTATCATCTATTTCTTTTCTCCCCTTTGAAGTCAAATGTCATGAAATGCTGTCTATATTTATTTTTGTTTTCTCACCTCCCACTCCTACCCTTCAGCTCACTACAATCTGGCTTGCATTCCATCACCCCCCTGGGGAAACCGTCCTCGTCACTGACAAAAACAGACCCTGTTGCTAAATCCAATTAATACATTTTCATTGGATTAAAATTTTCAAATATTAGTTATTATCTATGACTTTTTTTCAGCTGGTGATTTTTTTTGCTTGTGTGTTTCATTCTTTCTTGGGCATCCAAATATCACCTTCTCTAGGTTTTTCTCCCAAGTGTCTGGGTTAAGACTTCTTAAACACGTTTCTTGGCCTCCCATTAAATGTCAGTGTTTCCAAAACCCTCTTTCATCCCCTGATTTTTTTTTCAGGTGTTTTTTTTTTTTGCATGGCCTGTGGGATCTTAGTTCCCCAACCAGGAATCAGACCCATGCCCCCTGAATTGGAAGCATGGAGTCCTGACCACTGGATCACCAGGGAAGTCCTCAGCCCTGATTTATCTGGGCATAATTCCTGTATTACCAGTCTATATCTTCAGCTCAAATCTGTCTCCAGAGGTTTAGAATCAAATACCTTGTGGCTTAGTGGATATCTCACAGGTCCTTCAGACTCAGCATCATTTTTTCCCCCTCAATGCTTTCCTTTTCTGTTTCTAGTCTAGAGAACAGTAATACTATGAACCTCCTTCCCAAGCTAGAGGACTGGAAGTGGTTTTGGATTTCTCTCTCTTTTTGACCCCATATATCCCATCAATACCCAAGCTCACCAGTTCCTCCTCCCTTTCATCACCTTCTCCCCACCCCACCCCATCCATGTCTCCCCCACTGAAAGCCACTGTTCCCATTTCTTTACCCTAATGGCTGCAACCTTCTCCAAATGACCTCCTTCCTTCAGCCTTACCATCTCCCTATTTGTTCTCCACATGCTTCCAGGACCATCTTTCCAAAGATGTAAATCTTATCATGACACCCTCCTTCCTCAAACAGTTCAATGACCCCTCCCAGTCATCAGGATAAAGCCCGCTCATGAGTACGGTATGGAGGCCTTTCTTGTTCTCATCTCTCTGCTGTTACCCCTGGAGCTCTCTGTATCACTTGCCCTGTCCTTGCAGTCCCCCGTGTACACTACACACACATGCACCCCCGCTCTCTTCTCTGATCCATCAACATGCCCTTCCCTCTTCTGGGAATGGTTTTCCCTCTACCCCTTATCTCCATGGTCGGGCAAATTACTTTCTGTACTTCAAAACTCAGCATAACTATCATCTTTTGGGGGAATGCTTCACAGCTGGGTTTGGGTCCCTCTTGAGTGTTCCTCAGCATCCCTGTGAGTCCATCCCCATAGCAATTATCACTTGGCATTACAGCCACTTATTTACTTGTGAATCTCCCACCAGACTGAAAACTCAGTGAGGGCAGTGACTGTGCTCCTGTAATGAGCATCTAGTCTGGTCTCAGGCGTGAAATACTTTTATCTTTAATAAAAATAGACAGTATGCTGAGGGGCAATCATTATCACTGCCTAATAAATGAGAAAACACCCAATTTGTCCTATTTGGTTGAAAGAGAAGCTGTGGCATCAACAAGAAAATGGGTGTGAGTAGAAATCAGTGGTTATTTTCACAGTCAGAGAGCACAGGCTTGCCTCATTATTCTGTTCATGTCCAACTCTTTGCAACCCCATGGACTGTAGCCCACCGAACTCCTCTGTCAGAATTCTCTAGGCAAGAATACTGGAGTGGGTTGCCATTTCTATGCCAGGGGATCTTCCAGACCCAGAGATTGAACTTGGTCTCCTGCATTGCAGGCAGATTCTTTACCATCTGAGCCACCAGGGAAGCTCTAATGTCCACACTCCTCTCTAAATATGTTATTTCTCCCTTCAAGTGAATGCGTATTTATAAGCTGCACTTGAATTGAAAAACTAGTGAAGAGGTGCTAACATTATTGTGTCTGGACTTGTTTAAGCTCCTTTTTTGCTTTTCATTTGACTTCTCAATTTGTGCACATTCTATCAATATTCTCTGTCTCCAGCTTACTGATGAGTAAGAAAGGGCTGAGAGAAAAAGGAGTAAGGGTTGTCTTGTATTTCCCTTTCCTTCTATGTCATCGTTTTTAGCATGAGTAGTTGGTTAATTCAGAGAAGTAAAATGAGCAAGGATAGGATAATGTTTAGTCATTTGTGGGCTTAAAACATCATTGCAATCTGCTTTGGAAGCAAGTTCTAGTCCAAATGGAAAGTGTGGCTTCATGGAGGAGGGGAGCTGTTAACACCTCGAATTACTCAACCACATACATAGCACATTTACCTTGTGTTTTCATTGAGCGTCTCACATCTCGTGACTCCGGGGAAATTCTGTGCTCAGGGGACATCACAAACGCTATAGGAAATTGAGACAGAGGCCAACACACATCACACACTACTCTTTTCACACACATTCTCTCCATCATCCCACCAGATTTTACCTACAAAAAGCTGTAAGATAAAATTATTAAGACTTTCAAGATGGTGAGAACAGAACATTAAACCAAGGGGCCTTCTGAGGGCAGTTTGTGTGCTCATAAAGCCGACCCTGCTCCTACCCCCGTCACACTGTGGCAGACACACCAAGCCAGCTCTGGACAACGCCCCTAGTTCATCTGCCCCAGTCTGATCCCTCCTGGCTCCTGGGCCCTTCCCTTTTCCTTGAGTGCATCCTGGTTCATTCTCTAGCTCATTCCTTTTCAGTCTGTGTTTGACCCTTTGGGATCAGGGCTCATCTCAATACCCCTCTCTAGGAAGTCAGATCCATGCTTGACTCTTGGCTCCTGATTTGGGCATTTCCCTCAGTGTCAGAGAAGATATCTCACCTTCAACCTCTGCTTCAATCATCAGTGGTGCCAACCCTCCTCTCACTTTAGCTTCACCACCTTCTAGTCAGGGCAGGAGAATTCAAACAGGACTCAGGT
Organism: Aepyceros melampus; assembly: GCA_006408695.1. Lineage (NCBI taxonomy): Eukaryota > Metazoa > Chordata > Mammalia > Artiodactyla > Bovidae > Aepyceros > Aepyceros melampus. The sequence goes on along the minus strand of SJXQ01005289.1, from coordinate 391,367 downwards.
GAACACACACACACACACAACACACACACACTTCACTTGACTGTTTTTCCCTTCCTATCACTTTGGTACAATAGTACTTCTAAAGATCACATTACAAATTCAAAAATTGCTTACATCGGATTTCCTGGATCACTTTGGGGCCATTGCTACACTGACAAAATCCTCTCCTTCGGCTTCCATTATACTGAACTATTCTTGTTCCCCTACATTTTATTACTGTATTTCGGAGTATATCTCTTCTGCTCCTGGCTGTCAGTTTCCTTTAAGACTCAGGTCTTTACCATCAGCTCTTTCTCACTTTCTTCATTCCCATTCTTCTCAGCTCTTGGTCAAGACCTTCCATTAGCACCTCAACCTAAGACCACGTTCCTTCTGTGAGTCTCAGTGTCCTAGACCATGAAATGAGAAGTTTAGACTGGTCTTATACTATTCCTCTCGTTTAAACCATGTGTCCTCTCACAAACTGAGTCTCCTTCCTGATGACCCTAATTCTGAGACCTCAAACAGAGAGCATCAATGTTCATGTACATTTACTTTTCTCACTAACCAAGAAATTAAGGAACAGAGCTTTTTTTTCACATTAGGATCCGAACGTACAGACCCTTTTTCTTTTACATTGGGATCCTTTATCTCGAGTCCGAGGTGAGTTTTCTACTCATTCAGATTTTCAAAATACAGAACACAACAGTGGGAGGAAACCTCAGGTCACAGTATACATCTCAGCAGGCAAATTACAGATCTGTAGCTTAATCAATCCATCTGACACAGCTTAAGCAATAAGACTATGTTTATACATTTATTTGTTACCCTTCTGGTCTGTTTATTGCCCAAGGAGTAGCTGATTTACTCAACTCCAGTCTTTGAAAAATTTAATTCTTTCCTAATGAGTGACAAATCTCATCCCAATGGATCCTTTCTGCAATCAACTGTTCCTCAAGCCAATAATCCTCTAGCTTCCTTCTCTACAACTTTTAAGTGAGTCTTTTCTGGAACCTCTCCATGGCGTACTACATTTGCCTGAACCTGAATTCCATCAACCCCTTTTTACCCAATGGAAACACTGACAACCAGTATTGTTTTCCTGGTCTTACAGTTATTAATAACTCAATAAACCATCCTAATCATTAAATCAACAAGTATAAATTACAGTTTTTTATTGAATAACTACAACCCCCCCTTTTTTTTTTAATTTACAGGGAGGAAAAAGAGCATATTTGGCATTTAGTTTCAGATTGAGGAGGTAAATTTTTTCAAAATCATAATCACATTCAAATTATGAGTCATTGAGGGCTCATTAATTCTCTCAACCCTTCTCCTTCGTTCTCTGTGTCAATCAGCCACATAGGTCTGGTGACCTTCCCTTCAAACCATTTCTTTCTGCACCCATTCCTTTCCATTCTCAGGGCATCTACAGGGATCTTTGGCACAGTTCCTTTAACTCATCTCCTTGTTCCTAGTCTCTTCCTGGGCTCACCCTGCAGACCCCAGGCAGAGTGATCTTCCTCAGACATGGCCCACCTAATGTCCCACCCTCAGTCCAGCATCTTCACTACTTGGCTTCCCAGGGTACCCAGGACTGAGTCCAGTCTCTCCCCCTGGTGGCTACCCTGGGATACTTAACTAAAGAGCCCTGTGATTCTGGAATACTTAACCTTTTGGAGTCTCCGTTTTCTATTAAATGGAAATAATGATATACAATTCTCATTATTTGGGGACTAATTAAAAGGAATGATACATGTAAAATGTTTAGTGAGCAGTGCTTCTAAAGCTCTAGTTGGAGCACAACTAGTAGAAGCTCCCACTACCTGCCTTCCCAAGCCCTCATCCTGACACTGAATAGAGGTCTGCCTTGAGTGCATCCTGGAGAAGGATGTCCTTCACCACCTGAAGAAGGTCCCCTCATCAGATGGTTCAGGTAGGTCCACTTCCTCTCTGCAGATAGATAAAGACTTCTTGAAGATAGGGGCCATGATTTGTATTTCTTTGAAATCCTCAAGAGGGCACACTCTGGGAGCTCAATAAATATTCATGGAATCAAAAAGAAGGTTGCAGGTGTGGTATCATATGTTGGGGGAGGGAGGGCTGTGTTTGGGGAGCTTTCCATCTCGGCAGTGTTTTTCTGAGGCTGATATTATAGGAAAGTTTCCACTTCCATAGTACTCACTGACAAGTCCAGGTAGCAGAGGCATGCGGTTGGGCTGCGAGGCAGAGAAACAGAGCCTGGAAGCAAGCATTCATCGATATATGCTCTGTCATCGTTTGCCTGATTTCAGGTCTCTTCTCTGAGTGGAGTTCCCTGGGTGAGCAGCATCTCTTTCTCCTCCTTCCCTTCCATCTCTCACCAAGATCCTGGCAGGGCATGTTGAACATAATTTGGGAAGAAGAGCTTGTGTTGTACAGCATGGTACATGATTAATAGGATCCCTGGGGTAACAGGACCCCTCCTAATAGTCCCTGGTAGCAGAATCTGCCTACAATGCAGGAGACTCTGGTTCAATTCTCGGGTCAGGAAGATCCACTGGAGAAGGGATAGTCTACCCACTCCAGTATTCTTGGGCTTCCCTGGTGGCTCAGCTGGTAAAGAATCAGCCTGCAGTGTGGGAGATCTGGGTTCAATTCCTAGGTTGGGACGATGCCCTGGAGAGGAGAACCGCTACTGACACCAGTATTCTGGCCCGCAGAAGTCCATGGGGTAGCAAAGAGGTGGACACGACTGAGTGACTTCACTTGGGAAAGCAGAGACCCGTTTTATTTGTGACTCATGTGCCTGTTTTTCAGAAGGTTGTGTGGTAGCGTCAAAGGATTCTATAAACTGTTGGTCAGGGCAATGGTTCTAAACTCGGCTCTCACCAGATAGCTGCCTGCAAATCCGTTCCTGCCAGTAACTGTTTCAAGGCACCGTTTAGGAAAGATGGTCCAGGCAGGAAAATGTGTCCATGTCACAAAGTTCAAGAGAAGAAACTTAAAGAGAGGTTGTTCGTAATTGTTTAGTCACTAAGTCACGTCTGACTCTTTGTGACCCCACATTTGCAGCACACCAGGCCTCCCTGTCCTTCACCATCTCCTGGACTTTGCTCCTCAGTACATATACTGTAGGAAGTTAAAGGATCATAAAGGAGGGTGAAGCAAGCTGTAGGAAGCACTTACCAACCTGGGCTGCAGAGAGAGGGAGGGTGTGATGTCACCTTATCCCAGGGGCAAGACCATCCTGTGGATAGAGGAGCTGGAACTAAGATAGAGCTGCCAGTGGTGTCCAGGGTCACAGAAGAGATGCAGACTCTCCTTGACTCTCCTGCTCAGACTAGCAACCGGGCCTCCTGAATTCTCTTGGTCCTCAGTCTCCTGCCAGTGCCTCTCACTCACTCAGAAGCCAGAGACAAAGGAACCTGGGACACGTCATTCTCAGGGGTTGGCCCCTGTGGTGCAGAGCCGAGCAGGGGAAAAGCACTGGATGATAAACATCAATGACTAGTATAGGGCTGTGGCCTGACTACCCCCATTGTCTCCACCAACCCCCACAGCCACTCCCAATAAGCAATCTAATTTTTAAAAATGCCTTCCATGTAATTTCATCTTTAATATAAGTCTGCTAGCTCCTTCTTCCAATCAAGATGTCACCCTCAAATTTCTCCACGGAAGTCCTAAACCTGGGGCCTTCCATACCATCTCCAGCCTCACTCTACTGGCCTATAAAGTAAGAAGGATAATGAGACTTTAAAATTCTCTTATTTCATTTACTCCCCAGAACACTTCAGGCTCAACTGTCCCAGCCTGACTCTGGCAAAACCTCAGTTCTCAGTTTCCATGTGAAGCTGGACTTGGCCAATAATTTTTCATGCGACTCTTGAAGGTCACAGAAGTTGGAGGTTTTCAATTATGAGAAGGCTAGGTGCGAGAATGGCAGGGAGCTGCCAGGAAATGACAAGTGGTCGGCACAGTCTTTTTAGGCTGGGGCACGTTCCAGTTGCAGTGATAAATGTGCTCAGCCTCCTTCGGTTGGCACCAACCTGTCAGCCCTTAATAAAGAGCTCACCAAACACTGTGCTAATACGAACAAGAATAAATGGGATAGGATTTCAGCTCCATTTAAAACACACTGCCTGAGAAAATCTGAACAGGCAAGGTGAGGAGACAGGTCCTGAAGGACAGGAGTTGCCTATGTGTCATTCCTGCTGTGTCTAGTGAGTTTCCCCTCCTGTCCACTCAATTTCCCTAAAGTTATCAGTCCTGGTTATCTCAGCAACCTTGGGACTCCTTGGGAGATAAATGACATGAAGACTGAGCATATATTATCCTCAAACCTGCTTCCCAGGTGGCACTAGTGGTAAAGAAAGTGAAAGTGAAAGTCAAGTCGCTCAGTTGTGTCGGACTCTTAGTGACCATGTAGCCTATCAGGCTCCTCAGTCCATGAAACTCTCCAGGTAAGAACCCGCCTGCTAATGCAGGAGACAAAACAGACGTTAAGTTCGATTCCTGGGTCAGGAAGATCCCCTGGAGGAAGGCATGCCTATCCACTCCAGTATTCTTGCCTGGAGAATCCCATGGACAGAGGAGCTTGGCGGGGTACGGTCCCTAAGGTCACAGAGTCAGTCGTACGCGACTTAGCATGCATGCAAACCCTGAGCAGACACTCCCAGCAGGGGGCGCCTTGGCTGGAAACGGACAGAAGACCTTGAAAGCCTTTGGGAGAATTTGGGCGTGTTTGTGAAAACAAAGTGAAAGTGGAAGTCACATCCGACTCTTTGGGACCCCATGAACTATATCAGTTCAGTTCAGTTCAGTCGCTCAGTCGTGTCCAACTCTTTGCAACCCCATGAATCGCAGCACGCTAGGCCTCCCTGTCCATCACCAACTCCCGGAGTTCACCCAAACCCATGTCCATTGAGTCGGTGATTCCATCCAACCATTTCATCCTCTGTCGTCCCCTCCTCCTGCTGCCCTCAATCTTTCCCAGCATCAGGGTCTTTTCAAATGAGTCAGCTTTTCGCATCAGGTGGCCAAAGTATTGGAGTTTCGGCTTCAACATCAGTCCTTCCAATGAACACCGAGGACTGAGCTCCTTTAGGATGGACTGGTTGGATCTCCTTGCAGTCCAAGGGACTCTCAAGAGTCTTCTCCAACATCCGTCTCTCCAACATCACAGTTCAAAAGCATCAGTTCTTCAGCGCTCAGCCCTCTTTATAGTCCAACTCTCACATCCATACATGACCACTGGAAAAACCATAGCCTTGACTAGATGGACCTTTGTTGACAAAGTAATGTCTCTACTTTTCAATATGTTGTCTAGGTTGGTCATAACTTTCCTTCCAAGGAATAAGCGTCTTTTCATTTAATGGCTGCAATCACCATCTGCAGTGATTTTGGAGCCCAGAAAAATAAAGTCAGCCACTGTTTCCACTGTTTCCCCATCTATTTGCCATGAGTCCATGGAATTTTCCAGGCCAGAATACTGGTGTGGGTAGCTGTTCCCTTCTACAGGGATTTTCCCAACCCAGAGTCTCCCACATTGCACATGGATTCTGTACCAGCTGAGCCACAAAAGAAGCCCAAGAATACTGGAGTGGATAGCCTATCCTTTCTCCAGGGAATCTTTCCCACCCAGGAATTGAGCCGGGGTCTCCTACATTGCAGGCGTGTTCTTTACCAACTGAGGTATCCTGGAAGCCTTGTTCTGAAAACAAAGAGGCCATCAAGTGCTTGTGAAGAAGAGAGTTATGTGATTATAGTAGTCTTTTCAAAGAAGCTCTGGGGCACCATGCTGCTGGGTGGACTGCAGGGGGTGGGCGTGGAGAAGGCAGAGATGGAAGGACCCTTAGAAAGGCTATTCAGAAGTCCAGCCAAATGGTGAGGTAACTCATTTCAGGTTAGGGACTGTGGGTAGGGGAAGAAAACATCTGCTGTGAGGAGACTTCTGGAAGTTTAGGACAGCTGAGCACTATGGAACAGTGGTTTCCAGATAACTCACAAGTTTTGAGGTCCATAACTGTATTGACTGAACAGAAATGGGATAGAATGTGTTTTTTATTATTATTATTATGCTGGGTGCTAGACTTGTTGGGTTTAGATGGACAATGAGATTCATAAATAGATATTCACACCAGGCATTGGGCCCTGGGGTAAGAGGCCAGGACTACAGCAAAAGACTTATTTGCATAGAGGAGATGGATGAGGCTATGAAACTCCATGGGCTGTAGCCCACCAGGCTCTTCTGTCCATGGGATTCTCCAGGCAAGAATATTGCAGTGGGTTGCCATTTCCTGTTTCAAGGGATCCTCCTGACGCAGGAATTGAAACTGCGTTTCTGGTGTCTCCTGCATTATAGACAAATTCTTTACCACTGTGCTACCTAGGAAGTCCTCTTAATGAAGAGATAATAGAAATAGAAAAATAAAGCCAGCCTGGTACCATCAAAGAATAAGAAGGATTTCCACATTATGTGGCTCCCAAGTTGACAACTTCAGTCTCCCCAAATCTCTAGAGATCATTTTTTCACCCACCAGTCTCTTCTCTTTTGCTATTCACCTCACGATATGAGCCACACCAATACTATAGATGTGTATTATCGCTTCCAGGGGAGGCCTAGGAGGGTGAGATATTGCATTTGGGCCTCCAAGGATTAACAAGGGGATTTTTCTTGCAGCGATTTACCTATCTGACCACGTGATTGAAGGAAAGGCGAAGTCAGCTTCCTGAGAAACCTCAAAGTAAAATGGACATCCTAAGTGTGACCTGACCTGACCTCCTGCCATTCCCCCTGGGTGTGTGTGGAGGTGGGGTTGCAGTCCAGATGCCATCCGGCACCAGGGCGACAGCCCACTTCCTCCCCTTCTCCAGGCGAAATGTTGTGGATCACATCTCTGAGTAATCTGAGATTTCACGAGCAAGAGGGAGAGGATTTTAATCTTCAGGGAAAAGAAAAAATCAAACAGATTAAAACTCAAATCCCTCCAGAGGGAACCACATATCAAGGGGATCAAACAGCACCTGAGCCTCAAGGATACTGCTGTGCTCAGGTCAGGTAAGGACCTGCTCAAAAAGCTACTGTGGTTTCATATATCGCTTTTGGGGGGGTTTGGTTTTATCCCTGAGTGGATCATGATGTGGGTTTAGGAATGGGAAGTCTCCCTAGGATTTGGTGGAAGAAAGGAAACCAGCACAAAGCAATCTGGAGGTCCCTTGTCTGGTCTGGCTTCTTTCAGTTTTCCAGGAAAAGCTTCCCGTTCATTCCTTTCTGTCTGATAGGCAAACCCCTACTCATCATTTAGTACCCCTCTCTGGATCGAGAATGGTTGGGTTCAAATCTAAGCTCTGTTTGTTTATGTGTTCAACTCTCAAGCCAGACTCAGCCCCTAAAAGGAAAGCGCTATATCCTGTTTTCCTTTGAACCCTCTGGATTCAGCACAGTACCTGGCACCAAAGGAGTTCTCAACAAACACGTGATGAATGAGTAACTGGGAGGCTAAGAGCATCAAGTCTAGAACCAATCTGCCTGTGTTTGAATCCTGGTCCTAATGTGTTTTGACTGTGTGACACAGGGCAAGCTTCTTAAACTCTCTGTGACTCAATTTCTTCATCTGTAAAAAGGGATAATAATAGCATCTATCTCATAGGGCAGATGTGAGGATGAAGTGGGTTTCATATATACATAATATTTAGAAGAGTGATTGGTGCAAGGAAGGTCCTCAGTAAACACTAGCTATTATTGCTATCAGCACTTTCACTGGCCCCTCAGATGAATTATTAGCTGCTTTTTAAAATCTTTTAATTGTTTATTTTATTATTTAGTTCTCTAGCTGTTCCAACTTTTAGCTGCAGCATGTGAGATCTAGTTTCCTCACCAGGGGTCAAACCCAGGCTCCCTGCATTGGGAGCTCAGAATCTTAGCCACTGGGCCACCAAAGTCCTAGCTGGCTTTTTTTTTTTTAAGAGCTGCACATTAAACATAATGGGTTGGTTAATAATTTCTCTTCAACACCATGGTTTGTGAGGAATTTATGTTTAGATGAGTTAATAATCACAAAAACAAATTATAATTCAGGATTTCCTACATACTTTGGTGCAAACATAAAATAAGAGCCAAATTGGCTCATTTGTCTCTGCTCCAGGAAGGCCCCGTGGTCATGAAGGGAACCACTCACCAAGAAGTGCCACCAAAAAGGAATTTGTTTTTGAACCACAGTGATTGGACTATTTTTAACCTTTGTTTCAGGTGATACATTTTTACTTTGTTTTAAGAAAGAAAAGAAGGAGGTTTCAAGGGGGGAAAGTGTAGGAAGTGGCAGAAGGCAAACATTGCAAGACATATGGGAAGTGAATGCCCATGAGAACAGAGGGCTGAGCCACCAGATCTAGTTCAAGGCCAGGCCACTACCAGCAGCAGCCTCCACTGCTGTGACTTCAATGTCAAGGTGACAAGGAGAGCTCACTTACCCCGGAACACGGTAACCCTACTGGTCATCTGTGCCATGCTGCCAGCTGTGCACACTCATACGAGCATCGCAAAGTCAGGGACCAAGACTAACTTCTCTGTGTCTTCTGTAGAAATAAAGATAATAGCTATCACTTATGGCATATTTGGGATTCCCTAGTGGCTCAGACAGTAAAGAATCTGCCTGCAATGCGGGAGACCCAGGTTTAATCCCTGGGTCAGGAAGATCCCCTGGAGAAGGAAATGGCAACCCACCCAGTATTCCTGCCTGGAAAATCCCATGGACAGTAGAGTGAAAAGTGAGAGCTACTTTCACTTTTCATGGAGTATTTAGAAAGTGCCAAATATGCTAAACACTGGACATAGATTGCCTTCTTTCTCTTCAGAAAACACTGTGAGGCAGAGTCCCAGCCCTGTTTTACAGATGCATCAGCGAAAACACAGAAATTTGCCCTTGGACACACAGCTAATCAGGCTTTGAACTCAGAGAACGTGCCCCTAGTGCTCTTGTGCTTACACACGACACTCACTGCTTTGTAGGATGGACCGTACAGCAGCAGCCTCTTAAAAATTGTTTCATTTGCTGGATGAATAAATGAGTGAATGAGGTTGCTGTAAGACAGAACCTAGAGTTCATCCTTAGAATCTCCCCCACTGGCTCTGGTCTCCATGAATATATACCTGTGGTAGGTAGGTTTCTCCTTTTCCAGGCTTTATTTTAGATGAGTAAAACAATACCAGGTGGTGTTAGTGGTAAAGATCCTGCTTGCCAATGCAGGAGACATAAGAACATGGGTTTGATCCTTGGGTGGGGAAGAACCCCTGAAGCAGGGAATGGCAATACACTCCAAAGCATCCCCATGGACAGAGGAACCTGGCAGGCTACAGTCCATAGGGTCTCAAAGAGTCTGATTGACTGAAATGACTCACCTTGCCCCAAAGCAATACTTTGGACTGTGGGTCTGCCCTGGAATCTACCCCTGGCTGAGCACACTAGTTACAGGGGCAGTGGCCCCACAATGCCAGATTATGCCTACTGGCCTGTCCTCTGGAATTTTATAGTGACATCAGTTTTAGATTGAGAATCTACATAGCAGTCATGGAATCTTTCAAATTGCAGGTTCCTGAATTTCTCAAAAATGAGGCAGAGTCCCAGCCCTATTTTACAGATGCATCAGTGAAAACACAGAAATTTGCCCTTGGACACACAGCTAATCAGGCTTTGAACTCAGAGAACGTGACCCTAGTGCTCTTGTGCTTACACACGACACTTGCTGCTTTATAGGATGGACTGGATAGCCGCAGCCTGTAAGTCACCATTTTTGAGAAAACCAAGCCAGGTTCCTCTGTTCATAGAGTTCTCCAAGCAAGAATACTAGAATGGGTTGCCATTTCCTACTCCAGGGGATCTTCCTGATGCAGGGATCGAACCTGTGTGTCTTGCATTGGCAAGCGAATTCATTTTACCACTGTGCCATCTGAGAAGCCCTTTGAGAAAGCCACAGAATCTTTAACCTGCTCTGAGAGACTGTATTTCTCCTTTGTTCTCCGGGAACAACAATGGCTTTCAAATTATTTCAAGCTAACCTTCAAAGAGATAATCATGGACAGTCTGTGGGGGCCAAATAGAAAGCAGGTCGTTAGGACCCAGAAGCCCTGGCTGGAGCTGGCTACACTGACAGATAGCCTGACGACAATAAAAGCCATAGAATTCCTGATGAAAAATGAGGACTCACCCCAGCTCCCCTGTCTCCTGCATCATCAGCCACCAAGCTGCGCATGGCTCTGTGCCAGGGGTGTTCCACTTCCCTCCTCAGCCTACAAATAATGAGCATTTGGTCCATCCACCATGTTGGGGAGGGGTGGGCAAGCCCTCGTGCTGGAAATTCACTAGCTGAAGAATAACAGCTTTATATCAGCTCCATCTCCCAGGGCTGAGCAGATCTGCTCCTGATTACATTCCAGCAGCTGGGCACGATCTCTTTCATCACCACTGAAAATGATTTGGGAGGGAAATAAACAATGGAATTTGCCATATTAATATTCTCTGCACCCTGCAGGATGCGGGGTGCATACTAAGCAATGTTGAAAGCTCATCCACCAGGATCTGGAGGCGAACGTGGGCTCCAAAGAGTGAGAAGGAGCTGGTCTAAAAGAGAAAGCCCCTCAGCTCACTTTTATTCTAATTTCTGAAACTGGCTGGAGAGGTGGGCTGGTCATTCCAGCTCGGGTCTGGTAGTGACTGAGTCCCAAGCCTCAGATTGGGGTAGGAATCAGCAGCTCAGTGCCACAGAGGAAGGAGGCCCTTTCAGGCTTATTGAAAAGCTTAGTAATAATAAGATTGGCTATTTATTAAATACCCACTATGAATCTGTGTTAAATCATTTGCAAATATTTATTTAAATTTAATTTAAATAAATAAATAAATTTAATATTTTATTTAAATAATTCAAAAATTAAACAAATAAATTATTTAATTTTAAAGTTATATTAATTACAAAATATCCATGCTCATTATTTTAAAAGTAATATAGATGAACAAAATGAAAAAAATAAATCCCTTGTAATCTCATCTCCCAAAGATAATCAGCATTAATGTTTGGCATGTATATCAAACAGCAAGGAGGTGTAGATATTATGCATGAGGTCAAATATCTAGATAAAAAGCCACTACACTGGTAGCAACCTGAACTCCAGTTCTTTCATTTGATGAATGTTTATTGAGAACATAAACTCTGTTCTTAGAATGAGGATTACAGATCCTTAAGGAATAAGGCAGACAAGATTTTTGTTGCCATGAACAAAATCTAGTGGGAGAACTAATCAATTCACAACAAATGATCACTGACAATGGCAAGTGCCACAAAGAAAAGAAAAATGAGACAGCTTCACATTGTTAGAGCCTGGGTAGCTCAGTTGGTAGAGCATCAGACTTTTAATCTGAGGGCCCAGGGTTCAAGTCCCTGTCCAGGCACTAAGTTCCTATGTTTTCCTGGGCCAGAGAATACTAAACTTGGGCTTCCCTCATGGCTCAGAGGATAAAGAATCCACCTGTAATGTGGGAGACACAGGTTCGATCCCTGGGCCAGGAAGATCCTCTGGAGGAGGAAGTAACAACCCACTTCTATATTCTTGCCTGAAAAGTCCCATGGACAGCGGAGCCTGGTGCGCTACAGTCCAAAGGGTTACAGAAGGTCAGGCACGACTGAGCACCTTCCAAATGGGGAAGGTAATAACTTAGAATAGGCCAAAGAATGATTTTTTGCAGAAATAACATTTCAATTGTTTAAGGTGAAGGTGAAGTCGCTTAGTCGTATCCGACTCTTTGTGACCCCATGACTGTAGCCCACCAGGCTCCTCAGTCCATGGAATTTTCCAGGCAAGAGTACTGGAGTGGGTTGCCATTTCCTTCTCCAGAGGATCTTCCCAACCCAGGGATCGAACCCGGGTCTCCCGCACTGCAGGCAGACGCTTTGACCTCTGAATTGTACTTTTTTTTTAAGCAAATGCTAATGCGCTTAGACCTCCAAAAATCCTATGATGTAGGTGTTATTATCACACCTATCACAGATGGAGAAACTGGAGCACAGAGAGGCTGAGTACCTTTTCCAAGGTCACACAGCTAGAAAATGGTGAAGCCCAAGATACATAGATCCAAGCAGGCTGGCTCTAAAGTCATGCTTGTAACCATCCCCCTTCACTTTCTCTATTTGAACTGAGATCCAAATAATAAGGCTTCGTCCATGCAAATATCTGGAGAGAGTACTCAAACAGAAGGGACAGCAGGAAAAAAACAAGGAAGTAGAAATTGTGCTTGGCATGACTGAGTATCAGAGAGAATAATCAAGCTAGATTTGCAGGGCCTTGTAGCCCAGAGGAAACCCTTTGGGTTTTATCTCAAGAGTAATAGGAAGAAATTGGATATTTTCATCAGAGAAGTAACTTGATCATGTTTACATTTTAAAGAGATTCCTTTGCCTGTTGAACAGAGAACAAAATTTAGGGGTTGCAAATCATAGTGGTTGCATGGACCTGGAAAGGGTTCAAACTAAAGGTGAAAGCAGCTTGCACAAGGATAATAGCCCAGGAAATGGAGAGAAATAGAAAATTTTGGCCAATTTAAAGTTATACTTTCCCCGTTTAAATCTCACTCACTGCCTTAGAGAAAAGCATTTTGGAAAAAGTTCCTTGGTAAGCAAAGGAAGGCCACCTTGTGGGGTTGCATTGAAGGCATAAAAATGATAAGAGCTGGTCCTTTATAAATCATGAGCTGGAATCAGTGCAAGAGTTTGTCATAAAGGTACAGGAAATAATACCTAACACTAGGTGAATAGGCAATGTGTTCCAGGTGCCATTCCAAGTTTTTTCCATTACTAACTTATCAACTCCTTATAATAATCCTATGAGAAAGGTGTCATTCATCCCACTTTACAGACAGGTTAAGTCAAACCTACTCAAGGCCACAAAGCTGGTACATGGCAGAGCTGAGTTTTCAACCCAGGCAGGCTGAATTAAAGACCATGGCTGTTAGCCACGACACTGACCTGCTTTTGAGAGATATCCACTAATCTAGCCCACAGGCCCAGGGAGCTACCAGATGGCAAATGGGCATGCACACAACAACAGCAGCAAGAACCTTCCATTATTTTCTAAGAATGGTTTGGGTGTTAAAAAAAGAAAAGGTGCAGACAGTCCTTCTTTCCATGCTGGATTTCACATAAACCCCATCCATGCGACCACAGTCCAGGCCACCAGTTGCTCATCCAGGAAGGAGAGGGAGCAACACCTGAGACCAACTGCATATCAAGGCTTTAAAGCTGGGTACCAGGCCTGGTTCCAATTTGGAAAGGAATACTTCCAGGCTGTATATTGTCACTTGCTTATTTAACTTACACGCAGAGTACATCATGTGAATTGCCTCGCTGGATGAAGCACAAGCTGAAATCAAGATTGCTGGGAGAAATATCAATAACCTCAGATATGCAGATGACCCCACCCTTAGGGCAGAAAGTGAAGAAGAACTAAAGAGCTTCTTGCTGAAAGTGAAAGAGGAGAATGTAAAAGTTGGCTTAAAACTCAACATTCAGAAAACTAAGATCTTGGCATCTGGTCCCATCACCTCATAGCAAATAGATGGAGAAACAGTGGAAACAATGACAGACTTTATTTTGGGGGGTTCCAAAATCACTGCAGATGGTGACTGCAGCCACGAAATTAAGACAATTGCTCCTTGGCAGGAAAGTTATGACCAACTTAGACAGCATATTAAAAAGCAGAGACATTACTTTGCTGACAAAGGTCAGTCTAGTCAAGGCTATGGTTTTTCCAGTGGTATGGATGTAAGAGTTGGACTGTAAAGAAAGCTGAATGCCGAAGAATTGATGCTTTTGAACTGTGGTGTTGGAGAAGACTCTTGAGAGTCCCTTGGACTGCAAGGAGATCCAACCAGTCCATCCTAAAGAAAATCAGTCCTGAATATTCATTGGAAGGACTGATGCTGAAGCTGAAACTGCAATACTTGGGCCACCTGATGCAAAGAACTGACTCTTTGGAAAACACCCTGATGCTGGGAAAGATTGAGGGCCTGAGAAGAAGGGCACGACAGAGGATGAGGTGGTTGGATTGCATCACCAACTCGATGGACATGAGTTTGAACAAGTTGATAGACAGGGAAGCCTGGCATGCTGCAGTCTATGGGTTCGCAAAGAGTTGGACACGACTGAGTGACTGAACTGAACTGAACTGACCAGGCCTAGGCAACTTGGATAGAGAGTCTCAAGGTGGCAAGTCAGGAGATATGAGATCAATTTGACAATAAACTGGCAATTATTCAACTGACTGCTCAGACTCTAGGCCATGGCAGTAGCTTTGTAAATTTTTATTTTAAAAAAATGAATAATGCATGAAGTAGACCCCAGTCAACAGAGCAGACGGTGGGTGGTTTTTGGCATGGCAGCCAGAGCCCACGTTAACCCTATTTCTCTAGATTCATTCTCTTGTCCCCTTGCTCTCCAATTTTTTGTATGCCCCTTGTTATCACTTAACTTTAGTAAACATGTTGTTGCTGTTGTTTAACTGAATTATAGTTGATTTACAATGTTGTTAGTTTCAGGTACACAGCAAACTGACTTTATTCTTTGGTAACCATAAATATGTTTTCTATGTCTGTTGGTCCATTTCTGTTTTGTAAATAAGTTCATTTGTATCTTTTTTTAAGATTCTACATATAAGCAATATCATATTTTCCTATTTCTCTCCTTCCATTTCTCTCTCTCTCGTGGATGGACCTAGAGATTATCATTCTAAATGAAGTAAGCCAGACAGAAAGTAAAGGTGTTTTTTATGTGTTTGTCTTTCCTACTGGAACAAAAGTTTCAGAAGGGTGGGTCTGGACTTTTTTATTCACTCAACACTTCTTAACAGTGATTGCCACATAGAGGACCCTCAGTAAATATGTGTTGATTGAATGATGACAGTATCATTCAAATGAATCATCTCATTCATGCCTCAGAATTTTGCCAAGTAGACAGAGAAGCAGTTAGTATAGGGCCCATGTTATGGATGTTGACCCTAAAGTCAAAAAGGCTAAGTGTGCTAAAGCTGACACAGGTACTGAGGAACTGAAGCTTAGTTCTGAGAACTCATCTAGTGTCTTTCATTACACCATGCTATCTCCCTAAGGTTTCCACTGAGTTATTATGTAACAATTCTATTGTGAATCAATAAAAGAAACACCCAAACAAAGAATGTCTCTGTATTACCTGCTGAATTACTGTTGAGGACATTATATACTACTAATAATCAGAGACTTTATGTTAAGAATCCATGGGATTTTAGTGCCAAGAATAATTCCGGGTCTCCTAAAAACTGCTGTTTCCTCTGTCAGACAGAATCTTATAAATTATGTGATTTCATTTCTTGCTTGACTGTCAGGAAACACAAAAATTGAATTAGTGCTTAATTACAGTAATAATCTAATTTCTGGTCCAATTACAATCCTTTCCTCCTATACATGATTTTCTGATCTTTATTTTCATTTTAACCAACTGTGTATATGGATACAGTGTTGGTTGTTAGCTATATCAAATCCCTTTTAGAAATAGCCATGGTAGAAAATTTAGAAAATAAGCAGTAACTGCTGCTGCTACTGCTGCTGCTAAGCGCTTCAGTCGTGTCCGACTCTGTGCGACCCCATAGACGGCAGCCCACCAGGCTCCCCCGTCCCTGGGATTCTCCAGGCAAGAACACTGGAGTGGGTTGCCATTTCCTTCTCCAATGCATGAAAGGGAAAAGAGAAAGGGAAGTTGCTCAGTGTCTGACTCTTCGTGACCCCATGGACTGCAGCCCACCAGGCTCCTCCGTCCATGGGATTTTCCAGGCAAGAGTACTGGAGTGGAGTGCCATTGCCTTCTCCGAAGCAATAACTAGCACTAATCAAATGGTCCATAGGCCAGGGGTCGGTTTTATACCTGTATTAACTCACTTCATCATCAAACACATGAACTTTATATTGCCAGAGATACCAAATGTTATAATATGGCATAATGAAATTAGTATTCTGAATTATTTTTAAAAATATGACATGTTCCTTCTTGCTCCCTCTGCCAAACCCCTTCACCCAAACCTTCCCCTTTCCCATTTAAGACTCACTCCATCACCTCCCACTTCCATTATCTCAGTTGTTTGCTAATTAGACTCCCTGCTTCCACCCTTGGCCTTTCGGTCTACTCTTCAAAGAGCGGCTATTAATTAATTAATTAATTAATGCTGTGAAAACAAAAGTCAGATCACTTCACTCTCTGCTCAAAACTTTCAGTGACTTTCCTTCCTAGAATAATGTCAAGGTCCTTTCAAGGATCCACAAAGCCCTACAAGGTCTGGTCCCAAATGTCTCTGGCTTTATCCCTGACTCTGATCTGTAGCCACACCGTCCTTCCATGAATTTCCAGGCAGCATTTCACCTCAGGGTCTTTGCATTTGCTCTTGTTGAAGCTTGGAATATACTTTTTGGGATATAGCTGTATGGCTTGCTCCCTTGTCACTCTCAGGGGTCAAATGTCACTCTCTGAGGAAGGCCTTCCCTGATCACCTACAACCCCTCCCTCAATATTTCCCATGCCTTGTCTTGTTCCGTATTTCTCCCAAGCACAGTTAACTAGCATACTCTTTGTTTTTACTTATTTATCATTTCTATTGATAGACTCTCCAAAAGAAGGCATTTTTGTCTATCTTGTCCTTTGCTACAATTCCAGTTGACTAGACCAATGTTAGGGACATAATAGGTGCCCAAAAAGTATTTTCTAAATTAATGAATCAGTGTAAGAGATGGAGGGATATTTTATCACAAACCTACAATATTTTGCAAATGCACAAAATATATAAGACTGAAATATTCACTGTAATTATTAAACTGTTTTTCCAAACTCCTTCCTTCCTCCCACGTACTAACACTATCAGATAAATTGAGTTAACATTGACCAGTACATTAACAATTACATTGTCTCAGCAATTTAGGTACGTGGGATCTTCAGATGTTCAGGGCATCTTGCCTGTCTGAGCTGAAGTTCCAACACTGCCCCATAGAGACTTCCTTTCTCCCTAATATCATTTTCTCCAAGATCTTTTTCATTTATCAATGTCTATAAGAACTTTTATTTTGTAACTTGGGAAGGTGGGATAATAGGATTTGGAGGAGTGAGAGTTAGGGGCAGAGGAAAAATAAAAGGAGGACAGTGATGCAGGTAGGGACCAGTTCTCTGTATTCATTACTACCACTGCAGCTTCTAGAAGTACTAGGCACATAACAAGCAATCAGTAAAGACTGACTCATTGAGTTGTTCACATGTCCCTTTGGACTGAGTCTGAATACTTAGGGCTGGAAAGATGAAGGCCTGAAGTTAGAATTTTTTTCTTGGAAGCTTTCTGAGATTCTGAGCAAAACATTCCCCCCAGCTTTGCCTGGCAGTTGGAACCTTGAAGAGGTAGAACCCCCAGGATGACAACGATATCCAGGAGTGAGCAGGGCCAGCAGTGATGCTATTTTAGGGGGCTCTTGGGCAAGTACAAGGTACCTCACAGTGGCTGTAGCTGACAGATTAGGTTGGGGGCACACAAGAGACACTTATTTGGGAACTCCCAGTAATAATGGAGGCACTTTGAGAATATAACTCCATCAAAAACAATAGGCTCACGAGGTTAGGTTTGAGTGTCATGTGACACCACAGAATTTAGACTTGGAAGGCGTTTTAGAATCATTTCAACAACTCGTCATTCCATTTAGAAGTGTCTTTCATCTTCCTGGAAGAACAAAAACACATAAGTATAGCATAATTTAGTCTCTCTTTTCTCTCATATGTCTATTTTTGAGTTTATCTAGATTGTTGTAAATCCATATCAACCCCCACACCTATCAACATTGAGGATTTTCTACTTTCGAACTGTCTGGCTCATTCTGCAGGTGAGAGCTTTTGTTTCTCTCCACTGCGAGTATGCCTCGCTGTTGACACTCCTGCCAAGTATCTTCTTCCAGTTTTAATTGCTAGTCTTGGTATAGGGTGATTCTCCTTCTCCTTTGGAAGAAGAAGAGTGTTCATTTAATTTCTAACCCAACTAAACCATGAGCTCATGAGCTCATGCTCTGTGGGCCAGAGTGATGGGCTCCAGAGACATGAGCAGAATAGAAATTGCCAACATTAACATGATTCCCTTTTCCCCATCCCGGAATGACTAACAGAGGGTGAGATTATGTTTGTGCTTCAGTAGCTTTTTTCAATTATTTAATCAGCAGGTACAAATTCAAAAAACAAGCTTCTGAAAATGTTGAGGACTTTCTGGTATTCTTGGGAACCACCAGGGCAATAACTCAAGGGGTTGAGAGGAGCCCTCTAAGAGCTGCCTAGTGATGCTGATTCCAACACTCTTGATTCCATGACTTTGTAGGGGTTGCATTCAACTTCAAAGAGTTACACTGGTGATAAGCTGGCCACAAGCCAATTCATCACAGTAGAAAGCTACGGCTGCTTTGCTCTTGGTGGAAATAGGAGACCCCTCTTTAAGCCTCAGTCTTAGGCAGCAAGATAGCAATTAGCTATAGAGGCAGTTCTGCATGGCAGAAGAGCACTGGGTCAGGAGTCAAGAGATGGGGGCTGTTTAGGTGCTTCTTAGCTGTGAAGATTTAGGTCAGTCTCCGAATTCTATGGTCTTCAGTATCTTTTTCTGTGAAACAAAATGGCTGTGCCAGATGATCTCAAAGATTCCAGTGGTCTTGACTTTCTCAGCTGGTGAATGTCAGTGACTGGCACTTAGATACTTGCTGATGCTTGCATCTTTCCTTCTCCAGCCTGCCTCTGCTTCTGGTCATGGAAGGCAGTCACGTTGGGAAAATATTTCTTTGAGTTCATTTCCAAGGCAGCGTATTGCAGTTTCTTGAGTCTGAGAGACCTGAGCCAGGGCTCTGATGAAGACTATGGACAGGGAATCAGATACGCAATAGAGTGCACAGGAAGAAAGATGTGTGGGCTTGGGGGAGTACGGCCAGCAATACAGAGAAATCTAGGTTTGGTGGAGTGGGCAAAATGATAAGAAAGAAAAACAGTAATCCAACCTTCAATAGGAGGGTGAGAATAGGGCCCCCCTAAGATGGGCCAAAAAAGAAAGGGAATGACCCCTGAAAAGAACTGCTTAATGTTGCAAACATGTGATCAGGCCCTTGGGTAATATGAAAGCTCCTTTGCCACTTCCCACAATGGATTGCATGAGCTTTTGAACCCCTCTCTCTCACAAGTACACACTCACACAGCAGGGATTATGTGTGTCCTTGAACTCACTGTATGCAATTTTTATACTAGAAAGTGTGGGAAAGCTATACTACCGAGAGAAAAAAAAAAGCATGAGCTGTACAGTGTTTAATAATAAAATCTCCTGACATTTTACTATTAAGTATTAAGAATAAAATAAAGCAGTGGTAAAACATGTGGTAGAACATACCCAACATCTATTTGAATAATGAATAGGGAATTCATGAGCTAATTAATTAAATTAATAAGGGAATTAAAAACTCATCTATTTATGAAGATGGTTCTGTCCTGCAGTGGGGAAAAGGGCCCTGTTTTCTAACAGCATGTTTTACTCCCCCTCCCCCACCCCCCGAGGAAATCTCTGTAAATTCCTTTTTCTGTGAATAAATCAAATAAGTATATCTCAAACATTTACAGATTCTATGTAAGGCTTTATAGCAAGAGGAAGGCTTGGAAAAGTACTGCCTGAAGGCCATATCATTCTGTGTTGCCACCAGCCAATCTGAAATGCTGAGAAACAAATGTTCTCAATCATTTTGTATAGTTTAGTAGGCTCATTTTCTCACAGCTGTGTGAGATAAAAACAAGTAACTGATTTTTTCCTGAGTAAACCAAATTCCAATTGCATAACTTATACAAGAAAAGAATCTACTTAAAGGCACATATTCTCATTTCATATTCTTTGACATGTACAAATGGAAGACAATATTCCATCATTTCATCTGCTTTCTCTTCCAGTAACCAAGACAGAAATCTATCCGTGTGTGTGTGTGTTAATGCCTTCTATATAAAATTATGACAATGTATTGCTGAGTAGAGTTCTTTAAGTAAGTCAAGAAATAAAAAATCAAAGTTCTCCTAACTACATTAACTTCTCTTTTTTCATAAACATTTCCCACTTGGAGCATCATCATTGCAGGTTCCTGGTGATGCTTGAGACATCCTGGATGTCTCAGGGTGGCTCTGGCTGAGAAAAGAGTGTCTCAAAGCCTTGCAGAAATGGTAGCTGAAGGTACAGAATTTAGGTCAAGATGAAATAAACAAAAGTCAAACCTGACTCCTTCTGTAGATAATACACACTAAGTCAGGGAGATTGGACATGGGTATTCTAAATAAAAGAAGGCAACAGATGCCCATGTCCAGACCATTCCATTAATGCATCTGGGGATCCAAAGCTGGTCTCCAGAGGAAGCATAAGGCACTAAACAATAATGGACACTAAAACATTCTTAGGAGGTAGGAAGATGGAGAAAATTGTATTTCTAGAATTTTAAAATTCTATAAATTCCCTTGGGGTTGAGGGAGTGACTCTTAAGAGTTATGCTCAAGATTATTAACTGATTCTTAAAGGGTGAGTCCATTTAACTACAGAGATTCTGTTCTGCAAGATAAAAGAGCTCATCTGGACCAAAGATAAATTGTTTGGGACCATTGAGAATGTGTGCCATCTGTCTGCTATCTTCTTTTTGTCTTTTATCTATACAGCATTCATCTTTTCCTCTAAATAATTAGGCAAATATTTAACAAATATGAGTTGAAGAATAGCTACCTTATTAGCCTGCAGTCTGGTTGGCCCTGAGAATACTTCACTGTAGGAAGTTTCCTAGATCTATTCTCCTTCCCCACCTCCAACCAACACCTTCCTCCAAAGTGGATTTCCATGGTTCTGGGTGTTCATGACTCCTCACACATGTCCTCTTCTTGGTTTCGTGATTCTGATCCAGTCAATCTATGAAAAGACATATTTGAAAACCACATGGGATGCTACAGCATGGTCCCCAGACTCTAAGCTCAGATCTTTGACTCCAGATTCCTTGCCCTTCAAAATGCTCTGAATTGATTCCTAAATACGATATTTCATTTGAACAGGAAGATCGGACAGCATGGTTCATAGCAGAAAATGAAAGATTGGAAATCAGAAAGTCTGATTCCTGGTTCTATTTAAGTCATGAACTTGCTATGTGGCCTTACCATATCCAAGTTCAGTTCAGTTCAGTTCAGTCACTCAGTCGTGTCCGATTCTTTGCGACCCCATGAATCGCAGCACGCCAGGCCTCCCTGTCCATCACCAACTCCCGGAGTTCACTCAGACTCATGTCCATTGAGTCCGTGATGCCATCCAGCCATCTCATCCTCTGTCATCCCCTTCTTCTCCTGCCCCCAATCCCTCCCAGCATCAGGGTCTTTTCCAATGAGTCAACTCTTCACCTGAGGTGGCCAAAGTACTGGAGCTTCAGCTTTAGCATCATTCCTTCCAAAGAAATCCCAGGGTTGATCTCCTTCAGAATGGACTGGTTGGATCTCCTTGCAGTCCAAGGGACTCTCAAGAGTCTTCTCCAACACCACAGTTCAAAAGCATCAGTTCTTCGGTGCTCAGCCTTCTTCACAATCCAACTCTCACATCCATACATGACCACAGGAAAAATCATAGCCTTGACTAGACGGACCTTAGTCAGCAAAGTAATGTCTCTGCTTTTGAATATGCTATCTAGGTTGGTCATAACTTTTCTTCCAAGGAGTAAGCGTCTTTTAATTTCATGGCTGTGATCACCATCTGCAGTGATATCCAAGTTAGTCCTCACCAAATACCATGGGATCATCTACCTTCCCCAGCACCCCATTTATTTGGGTTAGGACCATGTAACTACATATTTGCCAATGAAATATAAACAGAAGTGGCCTCAGTCACTTTCAGGCCAAGGTAGTTAAGAACCAGTATACAACCTCATGCTCTCACTCCCTGCTGCGACCTTGGAGGTTGCCTGTTCCAGATGGCAGAGCTATAAGATGGACAAAGATCACTGAGTTGTATCTAATAGTGACATGAAAAATAAAGTTTTATTGGGTTAAGTCACTGGGGTACTGCATTTGTCTGTTCCAGCCAACATTAATAACCAGTAATGACAGCCTGCCTTTCTGTGACCCAGCTTTCTTATCCAGCTCCAATATACTGAACCACATTTAAAGAACATGAAAAAAAAAAAAAAAAGAACATGAAATGAAATCCCAGAGTTGAAATCGTTTCAAAGTAGAAAGTTAATATTACATAAGTAAATTGTCATCTCTTGGGTGCAGGGGCTACCTAATACAGATGGCATTTACTAAATGTGAAGTGTGCTCATCACTGTGGATGAGTCTCCATTGCTACTGGTTGGGGCTGCAAGGGAGTCCTCTTTCTTTTGAGAACCCCATGGCTCCTTCACAGTGCCTAACTATGTGGGACACAGCAGATATTTGCCAAGAACCAAATGTGGTGACCAAAGACAAACACTGGGCTTATTCATCTGAAGCGTGTTAGAGTTCACACTAATTTTCTGTGACTTGTCACCAACCAGCCATCAGCAGGTTCAGATTAGTCCTGGGAGAGCTTCCTAGGCCACCAATGATGGTGATCTTTTCAAACTATCCTAAAGTAGCTGCTTGGAAATGTAACTATGAGAATTTGGGCTAGATACATTTTTAGAGGCCATCTAATTCACTGAGTGTGGTGGCTCAGATGGTAAAGAATCTGCCTGCAATGTGGGAGACCTGGCTTCAATCCCCGGGTTGGGAAGAGGCCCTGGGAAAGAGAATGGTTACCCATACCAGTATTTCTGCCTGAAGAATCCCTTGGACAAAGGAGCCTGGCAGGCTACAGTCCATGGGGTCACAAAGAGTCAGACACAACTGAGCAACTAACATGTGTGGTAAATTCAATTCTTATAGTGATGGGAAACTCATTTTCCCAGTAGAAATCCAATCCCATTAGTGTAGTTGTAAAAATACTTCTTTTATTTAATTTAAATAATTCTCCTGCATCTTCCATTTATTGTTTAGGTGTTTGATGTCTGGAACAATGCATTTAAGTCTATTTTCTTTTTCACATGACAGTTTTTCAATACTTGAAGACAAATATTAACTCCCCAATTAGATTTCTATTTTGCATGTTAAACTTGCTCAGTTTTTTCTACAAATCTTCATATAACATTTTATTATTTCCTAAATGTATTTATGTACTACTCTTTCCCAAGAAAATTTAAGAATGAAGCAAATATACCAATCCAAAAGGTTTCTGGATTTGAATATCAAATATGGCTCTGTGTTTCCTGGCAGCTAAGACAAAGAGTTTAGGATGAATTTACATAGTTGTCAATATCAGAAACAGAATGCTTACAAAAAAGTTGCTTCTAGACTCTTTGCCATTCTCATCATCTTTCTATTAAAGCATTCTAACTTACCATTATTTTTCTTAAACTGCTATAAACAAAAATTAACATAACCCTTCAGATAAATCAATAGTTTGTTTAGAATAGGCTTATGAAAGAATAAGTAGGTCTTTAACAAAAAGCTATTTTCTGAATATTAGTTTTGTGGATCAAGAGTATACAAGATGCTTTATATATATATTGCAATTCTCCAACAGTCTTAAAAGAAAAGTAAAAGTATTGCCATTTAATAAACTAAGAAATTGAGTAACTTACCAAAGGTCACAATTATTACAATCCAGGTCTGTCTGGAACCAAAGCTTGTATCATTTTCATGAGTCAACAGTTCTCAACTGAAAAGACTATATCATTTCTAAAGGTGCCTCGCTGAATACTCCAGGCATGTTGAGTCAGAGGGAGAATATGGTTGGGTGTTTTAGATCTGACATTTTCTTAAAACCAACACTGGAAACTGTTTTCATCTTATTCTGGCTTCTTAAGGAATCACAGAAACACATGAGTTGGGGGTGGTTTTGTTATGTACACTTCAGTAGTTACTCATTTTTTGCAGGGGGGTGTTAAACAATGCAAACTGGGTCTGGATCCACTGGGCTTTGTCAAACACAGGTGCTTATGTACTGATTCAAGTTTGGGTTGGCAGAGTAATGTTCAATATGGAGGTTTACATCTTTACATGGAAATACACAGCAAGGGAATGGGGAAATGTCCTCCCTATTGACTAAGGAGAGGGAGCTTTTCTCCCATTTCTCCCAAAATCAAGCCTTTTCTCTCCATTCCCAGGGCCACCAACTTAGACCAAACTTTTATTAGCCCTCATTTTTACTACCTCAATAGTTTGTCATGTATCTCCTATAGCCAGCCTTTCCCCAAACCTTGCCCGTCCTCCACACAGTCCCCAGAATTTTGTCCTTAAACATAGATCTATTTTATCAGTTTATTGCTTATAAATATCTGTCAATTTCCATTGCCCGACAGATCAAGTTGAAAATCTGTATCGTGATACATGAGACTCTTTACTATTAGGTATTAATTTGTCACTCTTGGCCCATTTCTCTTCCTCTCTCCCTACTGCCCCATGCTGTCTGTGTGTGTGTGTGTGTGTGTGTGTGTGTGTGTGTGTGTGTCTTAGTAGCTCAGTCTTGTCCAACTCTTTGCAACCCCATGGACTA
This sequence comes from Aepyceros melampus, assembly GCA_006408695.1. Lineage (NCBI taxonomy): Eukaryota > Metazoa > Chordata > Mammalia > Artiodactyla > Bovidae > Aepyceros > Aepyceros melampus. The sequence goes on along the minus strand of SJXQ01005289.1, from coordinate 366,769 downwards.
TAGCCCTCCAGGCTCCTCTGTCCATGAATTCTCCAGGCAAGAATACTGGAATGGTTGCCATTCCCTTCTCCAGGGAATCTTCCCAATCCAGGGATCAAACCTGGTCTCCCACATTGCAAGCAGATTCTTTACTGTCTGAGCCACCGGGGAAGCCCATCCCATGCTCTAGCCACACTTGATTTCTCAGCACTCCCCTTGGTGACTTCAGAGAAGGCGATGGCACCCCACTCCAGTACTCTTGCCTGGAAAATCCCATGGGCAGAGGAGCCTGGCAAGCTGAAGTCCATGGGGTCATGAAGAGTCGGACATGACTGAGCGACTTCACTTTCACTTTTCACTGTCATGCATTGGAGAAGGAAATGGCAACTCACTCCAGTGTTCTTGCCTGGAGAATCCCAGGGATGGGGGAGCCTGGTGGGCTGCTGTCTATGAGTCACACAGAGTCTGACACGACTGAAGCGACTTAGCAACAGCATGGTGACTTTTCACTACTCTGAGTCTATGTATGAGTAGCTCACTCTTCCTAGAAATGCCTTCCTCTACACCTGGAAAACTTCCACCTTTAAAACCAAGCTTAAAAGTTGTCTCCTCAATTAAGTCTTTCCTGACTTTCCTAGCGAAAATTGAATTCTCCCTCAAAACTCTGGGTTCTCATAGTCTCACCTCTATTAGGTCACTTAGAGTTTCTTTTGGGGGCTTTCCAGATGGCCCTAGTGGTAAAGAATCCGCCTGCCAAAACAAGAGGCACAAGAGGCACGGGTTTGATCCCTGGGTCTGGGATATCCTCTGGATTGGAAACAGCAACCCACTCCAGTATTCTTGCCTGGAAAATTCCATGGGCAGAGGAACCTGGCAGGCTACAATTCGTGTCGCCATAAAGAGTCAGACACAACTAATCACACACACATAATCTTTTTTACATTTTATTCTTTCCTACCTTCAGCACTCTTTAGAGCCATGAGTGAGTGAGTGAGTGAAGTCACTCAGTCGTGTCCAGCTCTTTGCGACTTCGTAGACTGTAGCCCACCAGGTTCCTCTGTCCACGGGATTCTCCAGGCAAGAATACTGGAGTGGGTGCCATTTCCTTCTCCAGGGGAATCTTCCCATAATTATACATTATTTAAGTATGTAAGTCCTTGGGGTCAGACATATATTTAAGAGTAAGACACGACTTAGTGACTAAACAACAACAGCAATCCTCAAAGTCTGGCCCAAAGAAAGTCTTCAATAAATGTTTATTGGACAAATGTCCCCATCACAGTAGCCAAACTGTGTGCACAACACCAGGATTCGACTATGAACACCAAAACTGAAATTAGGATTATCTTCTGTGCACAGAGTCAGTACAGATCAAGTGGTAATGAATAATAGTCACCATTTATAGATAACACAACTCCAAAATTTATATTTGAAGACTACTCAAAATAGAAGTATGATGACCTGGATGTAACTTCAGAGAGGCTTCCCTGGATTATGGTTTTTATGATCATGTTTATTTAATTTTTCTTATAATAAAATTAATATGTATTCTTATGATAAAACTTTTAAAAATATATATAGCTAGACAAACAAAAAAAATTATTCATAATCTAATCACCCAGAGAAATTTATGTTAACTAACATTTTGGTGTATCTATTTTTACAAACACAATAATTTGGTCACATTGTCTTGAAGCATGCTTTTTTTGCTTAACAATGTGTTGTGACGATTTTAATGTAAATAAATTTTATTCTAAACCATGGCTATATATCATCCTGTTATGTGTATATATGATAATGAACACATTGAACACCAAATTTGCTTCCAATTTTTTGCATTATTATTAGTGTCAAGAAACATCCTAGTAGCTACTGACATTTTGTGCAAAAAGGTCTCCAGGAAGATTGTGTTAATTTTCTAGTAATGAGCCAAGTGTAAGAATGTCTATCTCTAAACTCTTGTTAACTATAAGCATCTCCTAAAACTTATCACCTCTGGCAAAAATATTCCAAGACCCAAAATAGAGGTCAGCCCTCACCAGAGTCTGTGCCCAACAGTATCAGCTGACCAAGTGTTGTTGCTTTTCTGAATATGAGTTTCTACGAGCTATCTTTGGAGTTTTGATTGGGAAGTCTAGGATGGGTCGCTAGTTCTTAAGGCTCTGCAGCCACTTCCCATGTAAGCCAAAGGTTCAGATGCATGGGCCAACTGTGACAAGCTAGTTAAGGTCCATATCCTTCAAGGACTGGCTGAGAGACCAGCCGGCTCTCTCCAAAAGATTCTAAATGATGGCCTTTATTTCCCTATTTGTCATCTCAAATGAGAATAGATAAAAACCAAGAATAATGACAATAATCATATCAGGTTGTTTACTGTAGCCTGAGCACTTCACAGACACTAGTTCATTCTACTCTCACAGCATTTTCATGAGTCCTAAGGCTCAGTTTCCCTATCTCTAAAATGAAAATAACAACCTACAGGTCAAATATTCACAAAATATTTCCTTATAAAATCTTTTTATTTACCAAAAGTTCCTTTACTTTAGATGGCTCATAACTATTATGAGTAATAATATTACTTTAGTAAGAGCTTTAATTGTTATCACAACTCTAGGCCTAGCCTGTTATGAGAAGCAATATAAAGAGAATTCAGTGGGAAATGATTCTAGCTAACCTTTTTCCAAATGGGCCAGAATTAGATGTGGAGCTTATAAAGCAACAGTGTGGCAACATTAGGGGAAATGTGAGGACGAAACATCTTGTTGAAAAAGAAGAAAATCCCACCTCTCCAGAATCTTTTCATGTTCTGTTTTGCCCCCTCAGTCTCCTGTGGATTCTGAGAAAGTTGCTGTTACCACGATTCCTGACTGCTTCTCTAACGGCTGGAGCCGTGGCACCTCTCTGAAGGTGGGGCTTAGCTGGAGAATCTCCAAACCCAACCAAGCCTAGTACACTCTGCTAAGAATGAGAAAACCCAGTCAAGGCCCAATGCCCAGCCACAACTCCAAGTCCAAGCTAACATGCTCAGAGCACTTGAGATAAAGACAAAGAATTCAGAATAAACCCTAGGCTGTGTCTTGATCAGGAAAGCAGTCCCCAGATCCTTGAAAAGAGGAAAAGAGGTGTTGGACAGCTATTCAGGATTAGAGAGAAGCGAAGCATGTCATTTTAGATACACAGAACAGACCTATCATTAATCTGCCCTGTTATTATAAATCATAGAGCAGTCAAGGGGTCTGGAAAATGCCATCTCAGAAGACAGTTTCTTCAGCCATCATATGGGCATATGAAGGCAAGTTCTTCTTTAGCGTTAAGATGGAACTAGGACTACTTCACCGGCTCCCCTGGTAGCTCAGCTGGCAAAGAATCTGCCTGCAATGCAGGAGACCCCGATTTGATTCCTGGGTCAGGAGGATCCCCTGGAGAAGGGATAGGCTACCCATTCCAGTATTATTGAGCTTCCCTGGTGGCTCAGATGGTAAATAATCCACCTGAAATGCAGGAGACCTGGTTCGATCCCTGGGTTGGGAAGATCCCCTGGAGGAAGGCAACCCATTCCAGTATTCTTGCCTGGAGAATCCCATGGACAGAGGAGCCTGGCAGGCTACAGTCCATAGGGTCGCAAAGAGTCAGACAAGACTGAGCAACTAAGCAGAGCAGAGCACACAGCACAGGACCACTTCACACATTCCAGTGGGTAGGTAGGGGATTCCAGGAGCCTAATTCAGCACATAGCCACATATTGAAGGAGCCAGAACACCCAAAGGCTTGGGGTGGAAAAATCAAACTATCATCCTGTACAATATGCTCATCCCTAGAACCCAATCAGGACTAAACCCACTGGCCACCTTGAGTCCTTCAGACTCATCCTTGCCTCAGACTTCACTCCTTAGGCTCTCACAAGTCTTGGCAGAAGAAGAGGTTCTGAGAATAACAGATAGGCACCTGGAATGCTGAGCACAAGCTCATGGAGATGCTTGCCAAGCTCAAGGGAAAAATCACTTCTGCAGGGGGCATGGTCACACTGCCCTACGGCCTCCCACTGCCATACCCCACCACCCCACTCCCCACCGATCCACATCAGTGGATATCAGAAGGCTGCCTCTTGTTAGACTCCTGGATCCCTCCTTTCTCCTAACATTAGCCCCAGGGAGCCTGGGAAGCATGGGGATTAGAGCAGAGTCAGGAGGGAGAAAGGTGGGGAAGGAGTGGTGAGCTGCAAAGAGATTTACAAGTAAGCAAAAGAATGTCAGCGAAATATCTGCTCACAGCAGGCTGAGATGAACAGACTGGTGAGCTCTGTCAGTGACGAAGGACAGCTGTAAACATAAAACCCAGATACTTCTGAATTTGTGTTTCTGTTTCAAAAAGAAAATACATATTTGGAATTACTTTTTCTCTTTCTGGACGTAGCATTAGCTGTCTTCCTCCACAATAAGCTCCCAAATAGAATGAATGCGTGAGAGAGGTGGGAGCTTTGAGGACAGCCCAAAACCAAAATTAGAACTGAGTCCTGGGAGGCAGCAGAATTCTAGATTTTTTTCACAAAATCTGCTCTCCAAATCTGGCTTCAAAAGCACTGCTCTTTTGCTAAACTGGCAACAGTTGCCACTAGGTACCTCAACAGTATCTCGCACTTGTCAACTTGGGTTCCCTGGCAATGATTCAACTTGGTCTGGAACTGGTAGTTGTTGCATTTCCCAACCCCCATCAGCTGCCTTCCCCGGACCTCTTTGATTTCTCATTTGGTTCTCTCCCCCACTACTTGTCATATTTTTGGAGGCCATAAGCTTTGATTACAAAGGGAAAAGAAAAAACAAGGCAAATGTTGTTTTTATTTCCCAGGTGTAGACTATGTGTAACACCGCCCTTGGGAAAGATAGATTAACCAGCTGAAACAGACAATTTGCAGGGAACAGCCTGGGCTGCCAGAGACACGTTAGTTGAGCTCCACTGTGCTCAGATCTTATTTCTGTGCTCAAAGATTTTCTTCATCTGGTTTGCTGATGAATTTGTGAATCTCATCTCTCAAGGCAGGTAGATGTGTGTATAGATGAAACAGTCTAGTTTAGCAAATCCAGGAAATTTGGCAGCCAGGGATATGCTCTATAAGTTAATCCAGGCAAGTATAAAGGTCTGATTAATGGACAAAGTGCTGTGTGGGCAATTATTATTCATTGACTCAATTGAATTAAACTGACCCAGGCCAACTGTTGATACACAGCTGTCTCTGTCCAGCGGCCAGTTCTTCCACTCAAGTGAGAGATGATGCTGAGTGCCAACATCTTGCTTCCAGGGAAAATGGGCAAGCACTTTTAGAGCATATCACATTAAATTCTTAACTGGCATTATGCTAGGTACTCTTTGTATCTTATTTCATTTAATCCTCACAATCACCTTGTAAACTGGTTGTTATCATCCTGTAATAACAGATGAAGAAACTGAAGGCTTGGAGAGGTTTGGGAAAACAGGGAGCCAGGATTTATACCCTGTCTCTGCACTTAAGAGTCTTGAGTTCTTCTTATTACACCTTTGGACTTCCACTTGCACATACACTGGGCAGATTTTAGACTATACAAGCTTGAAATTAGAGGGCAATCTAATGAAATAATCTGTAAACAAGGCAACAGCAAGAACATAAGGATTAACCGATAGAAGAATCTGATATCTTACTCCATAAGGAAATGAACCAGAACACATGCAAATGTACCCACTGGTCCAGACTCTATGTCACTTCATAAAAAAAAAAAAAAATGCAATGGAGTTGATTGTACAAGATATCCCCAGAATAGAAATGTCACAAACACGTACACAGAAAATAAAACGTGGTGCTCTGACAGAAAGACTAAAGAGAAATGAAAACTGAGAAACATCAAAGTGGGCACATTGTCTCTAAAAGTGAAGCTGCCTGACATGCCTGTTAAAAGTCTGGAGCTGGGGCTTAGCCCTGCCTGGGAATCAATTCAGAAGGTCAGACACTTATCAAATCATTAGGAAAGTTCTGTGCCAAAAATAGAATACTATAAATATACTTGGCCAAAATGGGCTATGTATAAAAATAATTTAAAAGCTCCAGAAAACATTAATACTATTATTAGTAATTATATTTTTTAAAGAGTATATTCTTGCCTGGAGAATTCCATGGACAGAGAAGCCTGGTGGGCTACAGTCCGTGGGGTCGCAAAGAGTCAGACACGACTGAGCGACAACACACACACACACACACACATATATACATATATTTAAATATGTGTACATGCCTGCATGATAAGTCATTTCAGTCTTACCAAACTTTTTCAACACTATGGACTGTAACCCACCAGGTTCCTCTGTTCATGGGATTCTCCAAGTAAGAATACTGGATTGGGTTGCCATGCCCTCCTCCAGGGGATCTTCCCCAACCAGGGATCGAACCTGAGTCCCTTACTTCCCCTGCATTGGCAGGCCAGTTCTTTACCATTAATGCCACCTGGGAAGCCCCATATTATATGTTGGCATGCATAAATATTATAATATATAAAAGTATAAATATATACAACAGATAAATAGATAGATATTAAGACATTATTGTGTGAGGTACTTCGATGCTTTAAGATTATCTCTAATCTTTTACATTTTAAACAACTCCCTTCAAAAAGATACATGCACCCAGTGTTCATAACAGCCAATGTTTATGAAAGCCAAGACAAGGAAGCTCCTAAATGTTCACTGATAGAAGAATAGATAAAGATGTTATGTACACACACACACACACACACACATACACACACACACACACACACACAGGAATACTACTCATCCATTAAAAAGAATGAACTAATGTCATTTGCAGCCACATAGGTGGACCTAGAGACTATCATACTAAATGAAGTAAGTCAGAAAGAGAAATACAAATACCATATGATATCACTTATATGTGGAATCTAAAATACAACACAAATGAACTTATTTACGAAACAGAAACAGACTCACAGACCTAGGAAACAAACTTATGGTCACCAAATGGGAAAGGGAGGGGGGAGGGATAAAAGAAGTTTGGGATTAGCAGATCCAAATCACTATATATAAAAGATAAACCGCAAAGTCCTGTGTGGCACAGCGAACTGTTTTCAATATTCAGAATCACTCTGCTGTACACCCCAAACTAACAATACTATGAATCAATGGTACTTTAAAAATAAAATAAAAATACAGCTGGTTTAAGAATTTGATTAAACCAACCTCCTCAGAGGTAGCTCTGATGTTCAGGTCAGTGCCCGCATTCATAGGATAGAACCTCAACTTATCTCAAAAAGCAGGTATCCATATAATCCATTATCATAGTTTTTACATGAAAAAAAAGTGCTAAAATTTATTAGTATTTTTTCCTGGTTGTCCAATTTTCAAGAGATGTAACAAACATATTTTAAACAACCGTTGATTTAACTATGGCCTTGGCTTTTACTTTTGTAACAATATCTCTTCTCACATTCTACGTTGATTGTTATGCTAAATGTTTGGCAGTTGTGTACTCGTCATATAAATTGGTCTTCATGTAGCTAGCCAAAATTAATTCTGACAGCCTTTTATATCAAGCAGAACTACAATAGTCTGTTTTTGGAGTCCAAGGCATCATTCAGGAAAATAGATAAATATAGCAATTTACAATGGTCCAACATATTTATTGTGAAATTTGTTATTCTTAGCACATATCATATTAATACTTTTAAGCTGTACAGATTTATATTAGAAAGAACTGAAAATATTTAATCAGGATTTTTAATCTCATGAGCATCTTTTAAAACATCATGCAGAAATTTGATGGCAATGAGCTTTAAAAATGACTATCGGCAGTGAGGATTATTATAATATTAATTGAAGTCCCACTCCTTCAGCTTAATACAGTTCCAAGGGCAAAAAAGACCAAAGTCAGGCCACAAAAGTAAAGAAATCACTGCTTGGTAATATTATTTCATAAGCCAGATAAAGATAGACTAAAAGACACGTTTATCTCCTGCCAAAGACAGCTTCTTTGGCCTGTTCACACCCTAATCTGAATTCTGCCTCTGTAGGTGAGGATTTCCATTAAAAGCCAGGTTGGTTCACATACATTGGTTGATGCTGTAGCTAAGAACCAAATTGGCCTCCTAATATGTTTCTGTGCTACTAGTCTCTGGCTGATAAAGGCAGCAACCCACAGGAGTTACTGGTCATGCATCACTGTCCTTTGTGTTTTTTCTTTGTCTCCTTGTCTCCTAAGTAGGAGTGGCAGTGATGTTTTGTTTTAGCTTGTATCATAGCCTGAGAACCCTTAGAATATTGCATCCTCAATGGGCAGTACACCAGGGAGAGTATTTCAAATCAATTAGATTTATTTCATATCTGAAATTAAGTTACCTGATTTCCAACATGTCTTCTGTCCTCGAAGAATGATGCATTTATTTTATTGGTTATTTGGCAGAAATTGAAAACTAGGATTGAAGACTGTTTTCTGACTCTCAAGAATTAATCTGTCTTAGCAACTGAAACTGTTTTATAGTCTAGCCCCAGAGCCAAAGGCCCTGCTTTTCCCTGCTCTACATTATACAGGAGTGTTGTGGATACTCTCCCTGCATTTGTACAAACTCCATACTGTGTGTAAGGTGCATATAAATAAGTAAATATCTTACTAAAGCTGCTATCAGACTTTGGGGAAGGGCAAGTGGAGATAAAACTATAAGAAAGATGATTAAAAACATACTAATCTGTCTTTGTATTATTGTCATGTTGAAATGTAGAGTTTGAACTCCACCTTATTCTCCTGAAGTTTGCATGTGGGTGCAAAAGTAGCATTGACCTAGCCCTTCACACTCTGTCTCAGAGATTTTATAGACCTGGTACAAAATGTATATTTCTAAATATGTTAAAATGGGAAGAAATTACATAAGGGGTTGCAGACTATGACAAAGACTGCATTCAGGCAGCAAAAAAATATGTTAAAATGGATCTGTGAGCTGGATCCTTGGTCAATACAGAAAATGAATAATTTGTTAAGCATTCTACTAATATCTGTGGAGACCTACTTTGTAGAAAAGCACTCTACCAGGCACTGAGGAGGGAAACACTGAAGAAGCCATGGGCTGCGTTCCTGCATCTAAACAGAGAGTTTATAAAACCAACCTGTTTTGGAGTTTCCTAAACAGGAGATCATTTACCAAGTAAATTAAGATAAACTGGCAAACCAACTGTTAACATGTTTCTTGGTCTTGCCATCAGTTTTCTGTTAGCTTTTTTATTATCTTAGAAAACTCAGAAACCCCAGTTACAGTGTATTTTATGTGACATATAGTTAAGATTTTTTTACCTCCAAAGTCAATCTGGATTCAGCAATGACTGACGAAAAAAAGGAATATTCCAGTAATCTAATCACCCTCTGCTTTTCCTCTGACTCAGGCAACACAGTATTTTAACAAATGAGAGCAGTTCACTTATTCATTTCTCAATATCCGGGCTTGATAATGTAGCTGGACCATTCATGAAGCACTAAAGTACTCAGATGCACTTAAAATATTCTCAGTTTACATATTTGAATGTGAGCATCTGGAATATTCTCTCTAGTTGGAACCTTCGATTCCATTCTTCATGCTGAGGTGGGCCCAGAGCTCTTGTGCTTCAGAATTAGGGGTAATTGAATTTCAGTCCATTTGTTTAGAAGTCAACCTTGCAATGGAGTGTCAAGAGTACTTAGCAATGCATTACGTCCCAAAGCCCAAAACTATGTAGCCAGTGTTTTCTGGGCCCAGAGGTGCACTTCTACCACCACAGCATGGTAAGCTTAGATGTTGACATTTGGAGATTGACTCTCTCCTTCCAGATTTTGCTGTTTTATTCTCCTGAGTGCAAGAAAGCAATATACCCATCTCAAACCTGTCATCCTGCCAGGGTCTAACTTGACAGAGCATCTCCTCATCAGGGAGGTAGAGGAAGGGGAATCAGCCATATCTAGTCCCACCCACACTAGGGTTGGTATAGCAGTAGAAGTCCAGACAGCTTGATGACTAGGAGGGTAGCCCTTGGAGAGCACGATTCGGACAACAGTTGGTGGCACAGGTAGCAGGGCCTGTCGTCCAAGGAGGAGCCTGGTAGAAGCTGCTGCTGCTAAGTCGCATCAGTTGTGTCCGACTCTGTGCGACCCCATAGACGGCAGCCCACCAGGCTCTGCCATCCCTGGGATTCTCCAGGCAAGAACACTGGAGTGGGTTGCCATTTCCTTCTCCAATACATGAAAGTGAAAAGTAAAAGGGAAGTCGCTCAGTAGAAGCTAGTAGGAATTAAACAAAATGAAATGTGGCAGAACTCAAGTCTTAAGAACTAGGTGAGCAGGACAGGAGGTGGGGCAGACCACAGCATGGTGGACATGCAGATACCTTAAAGTTCATATCAGTATATCTGAATTAGGACTTGTGACCTCCTCCAGGCCCCAGTAAGCTGGTGCTGTTGAGGTTGCTGCCCCTGTTGAAATGGGTCTGGGAATCATGTAGTACCGACCTTCTCAGGGGTAGATTCTTCAGTGTTACGGTTGAAGGCAGAGGTTGTCATGCTCTCCCCGGCAGGGGGCACCAGTAAAATCACGAAAAGGGAGAATCTCAGCTCTGCCTTGGGACTTCCATGGTGGCTCAGAAGGTAAAGAATTTGCCTGCAGTGCAGGAGACCTGGGTCAGGAAGGATCCCTGGGTTAGGAAGATACCCTGGAGAAGGGAATGGCTACCCTCTCTAGTATTCTTGCCTGGAGAATTCCATGGACAAAGAGCTGGGGTTGCAAAGAATTGGACATGACTGAGTAACTAACACACACACCAGCTCTGGCTAAGCTTCTCACTGTGCTAGAATTTATGGGGCCAAAGCAGAGGAGCTCCAGGGAAGAAACCCTGCCTTACGGATGGATAAGTCCAGAAGCTGTAGAAAGTCTGGAGGAGTAAAAAGGGCCAAGAAGAGAAGTCAGATAGTGCAAAAAGAGCCCAGCTGGCGCTGAAGATACAGACAGGACTGAGGGTAGGACCAGGGAGGTGAGGTAAGGCAGGACATCTCAGGCATGTCTGAGAGCAGGCACATATCTCATCCATCTTGAATTCTGGGTGTATAGCAAGTGAAAAAAAAGGAGGAACAGAGGGAAAATGGTCACTGAATAAATGAGTAAATTAATAAGGAAGAAAAATAGGGACAAAAGTTAACAGAACCTGGCTGGAAATTAGTGATATTAGATTCTATTCTGATTCTGTCACTAACCAAATGCTGGACTTTGAATAGAAGTAAAAGGAATTTTGAGACCACAATTACTCCATCAATAAAATCAGTGTGTAGACTCCTGTTCGGTCACTTGTGCATGAGTGGCTGCTCAGTCATGTCCAACTCTTTGCAACCCCATGGACTGTAGTCAACCAAGCTCCTCTGTCCATGGGATGTTCCCAGCAAGAATACGGGAGTGGGTAGCCATTTCCTCCTCCAGGGGATCTTGCCGACCCAGGGATCGAACCTATGTCTCTTGTGTCTCCTGCATTGGCAGGCGGATTCTTTACAATTTGTGCCACATGAAGCCTATGTTACACTAAATCATCTTTTTTAAAAAAGAAAGTTCGTTTTAGCAAACACTTTTTGCATGACTGCTAACTGCAAAGCATTGAGTTTTGAAATGACTGAGATGATAGTAACCAGGAAATGCCAGAGTTCTGGCTGTAAAGGATGCCCTTTGTTCTCTGGTGAGTTCTGCAAGCCCTGCTAAGTGGGGGTGCTCCTGGACCACAAGTTGATTAAAACCAGAAGTGAGTGATGTGGCCTTCTTTGAGATACAACAGATTGCATTGCACATGGCCTTTCATGATCAGAAGTATGATTGCAATTTCACAGTGATCTCAACAACTCCATGCTCTGTCCCTACATCATGCATTTATATTGTCTGGAAAGTATGAGTGAATGAACCACAACTGAGCACCTAGTGTATGCAAGAGGAAGAATTGAGTAATTTCCCATAAATAATTTCATTTAACTCTTATGCAGCTTAAATATTATTTTCTTCATTCATTTTACAGGTGAGAAACTGAGAGAAGTAAAATGGATTTCTCAAGGTCACTTTAATTCCAGATAGTTTGACTCCAAGGATAGAACCCTTTGGGGTACACTGTGGCACATCATAACATTAGCTTGTTCTGAACAACATAATAGATAAACACATTCAAATAGCAGACTTTTTCTGAAAGCTAACCTTTGATGTAAAAGCATTTGGCAGAAAGTTCTGTTCATATGCACACTGAGACTGGCATCTTGCTGGTGGATTCCTAGATTCAAATGGAGCTTTATGGGGTTGGGAAATCAGGACAATTTATCTTTATTATATCGGAGAAGGCAATGGCACCCCACTCCAGTACTCTTGCCTGGAAAATCCCATGGACAGAGGAGCCTGGTGGGCTGCAGTCCATGGGGTTGCTAAGAGTCGGACACGACTAAGTGACTTCACTTTCACTTTTCAGTTTCATGCATTGGAGAAGGAAATGGCAACCCACTCCAGTGTTCTTGCCTGGAAAATTCCAGGGATGGGGAGCCTGGTGGGCTGCCGTCTATGGGGTCGCATAGAATCAGACACAAGTGAAGCGACTTAGTAGTAGTAGCAGTAGTGTGTGTGTGTGTGTGTGTGTGTGTGTGTTTCTATTTGACATTTACAATACAAATGGAATGAAAACTACAATCACAAAAAACTAACCAAACTGACCACATGGACCACTGCCCTGTCTAGCTCTATGAAACTATGAGCCATGCTGTGTAGGACCACCCAAGATGGACAGGTCATGGTGGAAAGTTCTGGCAAAACGTGGCCCACTGGAGAAGGGAATGGCAAACCACTTCACTATTCTTGCCTTGAGAACCCTATGAACAGTATGAAAAAGCAAAAAGGTATGACACTGAAAGATGAACTGCTTAGGTTGGTAGGTGCCCAATATGCTACTGGAGAAAAGTGGAGAAATAACTTCAGAAAGAATGAAGATACAGAGCCAAATCAAAAACAACACCCAGTTGTGGACGTGATGGGTGATGGAAGTAAAGTCCAATGCTGTAAAAAACAATATTGCATAGGAACCTGGAACATTAAGTCCATGAATCAAGGCAAATTGGAAGTGCTCAAACAGGAGATGGCAAGGGTGACCATCAACATTTTAGGAATCAGTGAACTAAAATGGACTGGAATGGGTGAATTTAACTCAGATGACCACTATATCTACTATTGTGGGCAAGAATCCCTTTGAAGAAATGGAGTAGCCATCATAGTCAACAAAAGAGTCCAAAATGCAGTACTTGGATGCAGTCTCAAAAATGACAGAATGATCTCTGTTCATTTCCAAGGCAAACCATTCATATCACAGTAATCCAAGTCTATGCCCCAATCAGTAATGCTGAAGAAGCTGAAGTGAAATGACGACCTACAAGACCTTCTAGAACTAACAACCCAAAAAGATGTCATCTTCGTTATAGGGCACTGGAATGCAAAAGTAGAAAGACAAGACATACCTGGAATAACAGGCAAATTTGGCCTAGGAGTACAAAACAAAGCAGGTCAAAGGCTAACAGAGTTTTGCCAAGAGCATGCATTGGTCCTAGCAAACACTCTCTTCCAACAACACAAGAGAACACTCTACACATGGACATCACCAGATGGTCAAAACTGAAATCAGGCTGATTATATTCTTTGCAGCCAAAGACAGAGAAGCTCTATACAGTCAGCAAAAACAAGAGTGGGAGCTGACTGTGGCTCAGATCATGAACACCTTATTGCCAAATTCAGACTTAAATTGAACAAAGTAGGGAAAACCACTAGACCATTTAGGTATGACTAAATCAAATCCCTTATGATTATACAGTGGAAGTGAGAAATAGATTCAAGGAATTAGATCTGATAGAGTGCCTGAAGAGCTATGGACGGAGGTTTGTGACACTGTACAGGAGGCAGTGATCAAGACCTTGGGGATCAAGACATCCCCAAGAAAAAGAAATACAAAAAGGCAAAATGGTCGTCTGATGAGGCTTTACAAATAGCTGAGAAAAGAAGAGAAGCTAAAGGCAAAGGAGAAAAGGAAAGATGTACCCATCTGAATGCAGAGTTTCCAAGAATAGCAAGGAGAGATAAGAAAGGCTTCCTCAGCGATCAACGCAAAGAAGTAGAGGAAAACAACAGAACGGGAAAACTAGAGATCTCTTCAAGAAAATTAGAGATACCAAGGGAACATTTCATGCAAAAATGGTACAATAAAGGACAGAAATGGCATGAACCTAACAGAAGCAAAAGATATTAAGAAGAGGTGGCAAGAATACGTAGAAGAACTGTACAAAAAGATCTTCATGACCTAGATAGCCACGATGGTGTGATCACTCACCTAGACCAGACAACCTGGAATGTAAAGTCAAGTGGGCCTTAGGAAGCATCACTACAAAAAAAGCTAGTGGAGGTGATAGAATTCCAGTTGAGCTATTTGAAATCCTAACAGATGATGCTGTGAAAGTGCTGCACTCAATATGCCAGCAAATCTGGAAAACTCAGCAGTGGCCACGGGACTGGGATTTTCATTCCAATCCCAGAGAAAGGCAACGCCAAAGAATGTTCAACCTACCACACAATTGCACTCATCTCACACGCTAGCAAAGTAATGCCCAAAATTCTCCAAGTGAGGCTTCAACAGTACGTGAACCATGAACTTCCAGATGTTCAAGCTGGATTTAGAAAAGGAAGAGGAACTAGAGATCAAATTGCCAACATTGCTGGATCATCGAAAAAGCAAGAGAGTTCCAGAAAAACATCTGTTTTTGCTTCATTAACTACACTAAAGCCTTTGACTGTGTGGATCACAACAAACTGTGGAAAATTCTTAAAGAGATGGCAATACCAGACCACCTCACCTGCCTCCTGAGAAATCTGTATGCAGGTCAAGGAGCAACAATTAGAACTGGACGTGGAGTAACACATGGAGACTGGTTCCAAATCAGGAAAGGAGTACATCAAGGCTGTATATTGTCACCTTGCTTATTTAACTTATATGCAGAGTACATCATGCGAAATGCCGAGCTGGATGAAGAACAAGGTGGAATCAAGATTGCCAGGAGAAATATCAATAACTTCAGATTTGCAGATGACACCACCCTTATGGCAGAAAGCGAAGAAGAGCCTCTCGATGCGAGTGAAAAAGTTGGCTTAAAACTCAACATTCAGAAAACTAAGATCATGGCATCTGGTCCCATCACATCATGGCAAATAGATGGGGAAACAATGGAAACAGTGAGAGACTTTATTTTTCTGGGCTCTAAAATCACTGCAGATGTTGATTGCAGCCATGAAATTAAAAGACGCTTGCTCCTTGGAAGAAAAGCTATGACCAATCTAGACAGCATATTTAAAAGCAGAGATATAGTTTACCAACGAAGGTCCATCTAAGTCAAGGCTATGGTTTTTCCAATAGTTATGTATGGATGTGAGAGTTGAATTATAAAGAAAGCTGAGTGCCAATGAATTGATGCTTTTGAACTGTGGTGTTGGAGAAGATTCTTGAGAGTCCCTTGGACAGCAAGGAAATCCAACCAGTCCATCCTAAAGGAAATCAGTCCTGAATATTCATTGGAAGGACTGATGCTGAAGCTGAAATTCCAACACTTTGGCCCCCTGATGTGAAGAACTGACTCATTGGAAAAGACCCTGATGTTGGGAAAGACTGAAGGTGGTAGGAGAATGGGATGACCGGGGATGAGACGGTTGGATGGCATCACTGACGTGATAGACATGAGTTTGTGTAGGCTCCGGGAGTTGGTGATAGATGGGGAAGCCTGGCGTGCTGCAGTGCATGGGGTCACAAAGAGTCAGACACAACTGAGCGTCTAAACTGAACTGAAGTATATAGATATATAACATATATTTAAATAAATTGATATATATTTGGTTATATATATATATATCAGTTCCTTAGTTTATTATTTATTTTGTGCTACACTGAGTCTTCACTGCTTGACTTGGTTTATCTTTAGCTCTGGTACTTGGGCTTTTCATTGCAGTGACTTCTCTTGTTACCCCCTGGCTCTAGGGCATGAATGCAGTAGATGTGGTACATGAGCTTTAGTTACTTTGCAGCACTTGGAATCTTCCCAGACCAGGGATTGAACTCATGTCTCCAACATTGGCAGGTAGATTCTTAACCACTGGACCACCAGAGAGGTCCAGTTCATTTGAATGACTATATAAGCAACAGACTTCAGCTTAAATTGGTTGAGCATTTCTAGCTGTGTGTATCAACCCATGTAACTCAGTCATGAGAACTTCTAGAACTTCAGTGGACTGGTAAAGATATGAAGTGGAGCTGGAAATGGTGAGAACACAGGCTATGAGAATAAATTCACCTTTAGCACAGGTCCCCAGAGAGGGTGGCCAACTTCTCAAGTCGAATTCCTAGGTGCACTGCATGCGTGCTCAGTCGTGTCCAGCTCTTTGTGACCCCATGGACTGTAGCCCACCAGGCTCCTCTTTGCCCATGGAAATCTTCCAGGCAAGAATACTAGAGCAGGTCACCATTTCCTCCTCCAGGGAATCTTCCCAACTCAGGGACTGAACTCGCATCTCTTGTGCCTTCTGCATTGGTAGGCAGATTCCTTACCACTGTATCACTTGGGAATCCCAAAATTCTTAGAGAGGAGATAAAATCTACGTGCAAGCTAGGAAAGTCTTATTATCCATGGGGTCCAGACCAGTGGCAGAGGTAGGGCCACAGGAAGGGCAACAGCAATGGCAATCTAAGTATTCAGCTGGGTGGAATCTGTATAACACCAGGAGGACCACTTCACATAAATAAGAATTCCAGCTTATGGCAGAGTTCAGCTTTTGGGGGACTTCCCTGTGGCTCAGACGGTAAAGCGTCTATCTACGATGCGGGAGACCCAGGTTCGATCCCTGGGTTGGGAAGATCCCTTGGAGAAGGAAATGGCAATCCACTCCAGTACTCTTGCCTGGAAAATCCCATGGACAGAGGAGCCTGGTAGGCTACAGTCCATGGGGTCGCAAAGAGTCGGACAAGACTGAGCGACTTCATGTTCACGTTCACTAGGGTAAAAGTAGAGGTGGGATCTCAACAAGCCAGTCAGGGTTTCAGGATAGCCTTTTTGTCTCAATGGGCAAACTGGAGAGACAGTAGCAAGCTAAGTAGAGGTCTGGTCCTATTGCCATGCAAAATATGGCAGAGTTTCAGCATAAGACTGAAGTGTTACAGGCAATGGGGGTTGCATCCCAGGCAAACTCAGCTTAGGGCAACCAGATAGACTCTAGACCCACTGTCATGGGTAAGGGTAAGAATGAGATTTCCAACATATTTTGAGAAGTTTGCTTAGAATTGGCTCATATACAGAACTGTCCTGAGTGAAGACTATAAAGATTTTCAATACTTGCAGATGAGTCTGGATCTCATATATCACATGGGGTTTAATTTTATTTGTGTCCATCTTATAACCAAGTGATGTATTCTTTGCATTTTATCTCAGGTATGATGAAGTCCCCAAAGAATTGCATTCATATTCTTTTGTTATTATAATACTCAGTACTTACTGGATCTTCCTGGGCTTTACTTTCATTAACATTATTACCATTGTAATGAAAACTCAATAAAACTGTAACACTGTTCTTGAATTGCTTTGTCAGCATCATCACAAAACCTAATGACAAAAACCTGTGACATTATGTCTGTAGATTAATAAACTATGTTTTAGTTCTCACCAGAATATCAATTCAAAACATATCACAGTTAAAATTTAACCTTGACTTTACAGCATTTCAGTAGATTTCTATAAATGTCTGCTAAAGCTTTGCAATTTTATGTCCATGTATGCTCAAAGTTCACATTAGTATCAACTCAATCACATAGCTAAAATGATCCCTTTTAGCTCTTGGAATTAATTTCATTGTGGCTCACTCATGACCTCACAACAAAGTTCATCACAGAGGAATAAGAGGA
Source organism: Aepyceros melampus (assembly GCA_006408695.1). Lineage (NCBI taxonomy): Eukaryota > Metazoa > Chordata > Mammalia > Artiodactyla > Bovidae > Aepyceros > Aepyceros melampus. The sequence goes on along the minus strand of SJXQ01005289.1, from coordinate 348,806 downwards.
AACAAAAGGAGTTTTCTAGGTATTTCAAAACATTCTTGGTCAAATCCACTTTGAGGAAAACCATGGTGAAAGTATTACGTGTAATGTACACCTAACCAAAAGAAAGTGACTACGTCTGTAGTGTTCTAAAGCCATTCAGTTGCCTTTACAAATGTTAAGATTTCCAGCTGCAAACAAATAATTGGCACATAACAGGGAGCTTCATTGCTCCCTGTTAATTGCCCATTTCGTCTATGATTAGAGGTATGACGGTGACTGATTTTTCAATAAATTAACCAAAACCAGAAAAAGCCTTGCAGGTGTTTCAATGTCTGATTGCATCCTCTTATACACAGAAGCTCAAGAAGAAACATTGGACTTATTTAAATGCTTCCCCTAACATAATACTTTAACTCTTTGGTGGGCACATTAGCTGACAGAATTCAGTCATCTAACAATGGAATTTTTTCCAGAAAAATCAACCTGCCATGAACACAAGCTGTTGGGTAGTCTGAAGGACTGAGCAACATCAGAAAGCCACCCTAACCCAAATCAGGACCCCAAACCTCAGGAGTTGGCATCTGCTTCTGGAATCCCTTCCTCACTTCATCTTTTAAAAAATGACACAAATTCAGGAGAATGTATTCTTAACTTTTGCCTTGGGGAATAGGACTAACACCTTCATTATGGTCATTCAGCCTTTTAATGAATAAGGGTTCATGCTTCATCACCACTTTTTTCTACTATACTATTCAGAAAACATTTCTTACCTATCAGCACAATATTAGACCCTGGAAATATGAAAATGAATGAGACAAGCCCTCTAATCCTCACAGAGGTAGTCTAAGATAGGGCTTGAGATTGTAGACTTCTCAATCTGAATCCCGGTTCTGTTATCTCCTGGTCGTGTGCTCTTGCCACAGTGATGCCACTAGCCTGCACTGTTTCTCCACATGTGAACTAGTATAGTACCCATATGACCCACTCGCAAGGCTATTGAAGGTTACTATATACAAAGTGCTTATACAGTACTGGCTTAGCACAGGGTACTCACTGCTCACTATGTTAGCTATTAGCATTATGGAGTTCATATGCTCATAGGGAGACAGATCATATCATATGTACTAAATATAGTTCAGTAAAGCCCTATAATGAAACTCTGAACAAAATGCCACAGAAGCTCTGATGAGAAAGGGAATCATGAATTTATTAATAATCAGTTTTATTTTGTGCTTTTTTTGAAGTAGTAATCATGGATGACAGCAAGGCTGAGGGTCTCATAAGAGGTGACCTTTAAGCTGGTCCCTGAAGACTGAATTCACTAGTGGGGAAAAGGTGGACAGGATGTCCAGGGATCTGCAACATGAGGAGATAGTGTGGACAAAGGCTTAGCAGTGTGTGAATGGGTGGCATGTCCAAGGAGCAGCAAGTGGTGTGGAAGGCACACAGAAGATGCCACCAAAAGGATAAGTCAGGGCCAATCATCACAGCAGCACCAAAGAACAATGTGATCAAATGTGTGTTTTACGAAATAACTTAGCTACTTCCTAGAGGATGAAACACATAAAAGAGAGACTGAAAGCAGGGAGCCTGTTATGAAATGATCATGGCAGCAAGAATGGAGAGGTGAGGACAGAATACAGAGGGACCTGGAGAAAGAATAGAAAGCACTTAGTGACTGACTGGATGTGGGGGGCAGAGGAGTGATTCAAGGGTGACTTCACAATCCCACATGACATAAGAAAAAAGGAAGAGATGCAAGTTTGGAAAGAGAGAGATAGTCAGTTTGGTGCTATAAATATCAAGTTTGGGATATCTGCAGGAAGAATACCCAAGTAGGGAGTTTAAAATGTAATTCTGGAGAGCAAGATAAACCCATCCATGATGATAAGGAGAAGGGAAAGTAGAGTAGCAGGGAGGAAGTGACACTTTAAAAAACAATATATATATACATACACACACAGCTCACCAGGTTCTATGTAGCAGAACCAGAACTGGACAGATTCTTTTCCAAAATAACCCATCTACACTAACTAGCAAAACTGGTTCACTCACAGTACCTTCACATGCCCTGTGCATTCACTCTGCCTTCTTACTCTCTTCCATCCAATATATACTGATTGAGCATTACTGTGCCAGGTGCTGTTCTAGACTTTGGTGACTCAGAAGCGAAAAAGCCAAAACCCTGCCATCAGAGAGTTTATGTTTTGCTGCAGGAGACAGTCAATAAGCAAGTAATCAAATAAAGATAAAATTCCCAGTAAATAAATGCAATAAGGAAAAAATAAAGTAGGTTAGAGATTTACCAAGATGGGAGACAAAGGGAAACTCCTGAAATAGAATAGCTGTCACCAAGGGAGTCAGGTCTGATGAAATGACATTTTATTTATGCCTTCTCAGTGCATATTCATATTAATCGCTATTGCATATTTATATTAATTGTGCAATAGCACTGATTGATTTTGATTTACTGAATTTGATGGAATTAGAGGATTTGATAAATATCTACATGTGTATTATATTGCAAACATCGACACGCGTATCAACATGCTGTGTGCACCGCGACACCCACGTGCCATGACACACACCACGCACGACAGACATACAGCGCCTGTCAGGCCATCCCCGTGTCGCAACAGGACACGGGGTGTCGCGACAGACCAGGCTCTGGCGCGGGCCTTGGGTTTTGCCCTGGCATATCTCACTGTACTTTTCATGGCAGAACCCAACACTCATGGTGCGACTTTTCTGTCACAGGGCGGTGGGGGTCACGACATCCCAAGGACCACGGGGACAGGAAGGGGCAGGCACACCCTGGTTCTGTCCTCAGTGGGTCGCTATTGTGACAGAAATGCCGTGTCATGTGCCGTCTCCATCCTGACACATCGGCTTCCTTGTTGTCTTGTTGAGATAGAAGCCCCATGTTGCCATGCCCCAGGCACACTGCGTGGTGTGTCAGTGTCCCTCCCACAACACAGCGTAAATATGTGATCTTTCCCTTCTTGAAAACTGTGGTCTTCTTAAAGGCTTAGCTCCAGGCCCAATCCTGTGCCCACTCAGGATGACCTGCCCTGTAAAGGAAAGCCAATTGCTTGAATGCAAAGAGGGTGGAGCTCAAACAGGAATTTAGCAATAGCTCCCCAGATAGGTCAAGAAAGACAGTGAACCCAGAGGGTTTCTCATTGTCTCTGAAAGTCATCAGAAGTTTGCTTTGAATCTCCTCACTGCCACCAATTCACGAAGTAAATCTGAAGATTTTGTCTTTGTTAAACGATTCATGCATTGAGCAACATCTCATCTAGGAAGCAGAGAGATACGCCGGTTCTGAAGAGACATTTTAAATGGTGACCTAAAGTAATAGAGAAAGCCATATGAAAATTCAGAAGAACAGTGTTTCAGGCAGAGGGGAGAGCAAGTACAAAGACCCTAAGGGAGAAACCAGCTTGGTATGTTTGAGAGACAGCAAGGCAACCAAGTTGGCTGGAATAGACCAAATAGTCTCAGCTGACACTTCTGGTACTGTTGTACTGCTGTCTTGTATTGCTAACTAAATACTGCTGCTAAGATTTTTTTCGGGTTTATATCCCATCTTTCTAACTCCACATGAGCCAATGGAAGGCAATATCTAGGTGCCAAGTTCATACTTCCACAGTACCTGGAACAGTGCTTTGTACACAGTAGATGCTCTTTGTCCATTCATTTATGCATAATTGTAATTAGTGGTAGTCTCAAGGCCTGTCTTGTCCCACTCTCAAACCTTTCTGGGCTAATTCCAGAGGCTGCTAATATGTAGTAGCTAATAAGCTATTTCTAGTACTGCTGTGATCAGTAAGAAACTCAGGCTACCTTGAAAACAACATAGAAAGTCCAAATACCAAGATTTACATTTGCAGCTTGTAAACTTGATGGTTTTACTTCCAACACTGAAGATGGAAATATAAGGAAATTCTGCACATACTTGGAGAAGCTGTCGGCTTTGCCACAATTCTATGCACTTAAACATTATAGTAATAATATTATTATCCCACAGGGGTGTCATGAGGATTAATGAGACATTTTCAAATCACTTTGAGCTACTCCATGGGGGGGGTACTATAAATAAGTGGTATGTGTTTCTCTTGAAGTGCCATTTTCAACATTAATTTGTTGTGATGGGTTCTGGTGTCCAACAGGGCTGGAATTTGCCCACCAACTTATTTCCTATAAACAAGAGACTAGCCATCAGAAGGCAGTGGTTTTCAGTTAAAATAAATATGAATTGAACTAGTCAGCAATCAGAAGAAAATAGGCTGCTGTTAGAATCTAGTAGTTATAAAGCACTCACAGTGATTAACATAAGAGTTTCACAGTGTGATACAGTAGAGTGAACACTAGATTTGGAAATGATCCAAGATTTTAGGCCGAACCCTGCCACTAACCAGCTGCGTGAGGTTGAATAAACTGCTAAACTTCTCTGGGCTTCAAATATAAAGTAAGGGCCATCCTAAGTCACTCATAAGCAGTCTTCCAAACACAGCAAATGTATAAAAGGAGTGGAAATAGTCATTTCTAAATGAGAGAGATCACAGCAAGAAGAAGTTGTGACCATCCATCACAGACCATCCTCTGTTCTGCTCTTCCTTGCCATTGATTAATATTAATTTCAGGACTAATTCCTGCAAATGGAGAAATTAATCACTTTCTAAGTCAGACATAGAAGTGCATGAAACATTTGGTCTTTAAAAATAGGGTCTTTGCCTTTCTACGAGCCATCCTTGCAGTAAGTCATCTGTCTTATTCTTAGATTTAAATATATGAATGATTGATTATACTGCTACCCAACTGTATTACCAGTTCAAATACAGAGTTTTAGTTTTGTGAGACAGTATTTTACATGGTTGTCTACTTTTAACATGTTACTGCCTGCAGTGCCTGGTACTGACCTGAAAGTGACATGGAAGATAAAAAGACGGTAGAAGAACAGGTGTGCTATTTGTACTCAGAAGAGGCAGAGGTGGAAACCCTGTGGAGTAACTGAAGAATGTGCTGTACTGGGAGCTCAGTTTCTCCCCACCCCTCATCCCAGGAAACCCAGTGATCCTGGGCTCAGAGCAGATAGAAAAAGCATCACTTGTAGGGAAATTCAATACAACAAAGGTAACCTGAGTTCCTACTGTTTATCAGGGACTTTCGTAGTTGCCAGGAATAGAAAATTGGGTAAGATCTGGCGAAGAGCTGACTCATTTAAAAAGACCCCGATGCTGGGAAAGATTGAGGGCAGGAGGAGAAAGGGACGACAGAGGATGAGATGATTGGATGGCATCACCGACTCGATGGACATGGGTTTGGGTGAACTCCGGGAGTTGGCGATGGACAGAGAGGCCTGGCGTGCTGCAGTTCATGGGGTCGCCAAGAGTCGTACACGATTGAGCGACTGAACTGAACTGAAGACCTGGCTGTGCTCTAGAGAAACTCACAGTTGAGAATGATATGGAAAGCAATGACCGCAAATCACACTTACTTCAAGTTGAATTGTCAGATGAGGGAACTGTCCACATAAGAGTTCCTCTTTTGTAAATGATTTGAATGATACCATGGAAAACACATTTTTAAGTTGACTCTAAATTGAAGTTGCTGAATGTCTGGAAACAAATTGTGTTCAGTGTGCCCACAACCATTTGGAGACATAGCTTATGTTCAAAGAGGATAACTGTAAGTTATTATCTCCAGGCTAAAATCAAGGAACAGAGATACACGTTGCGGGATGACTGTTGTCCTAGTTTAACAACTAGAGCGTGGCAAATTCCCCAAGCAGAGGGTCTGGCTTACGCCCCTCCCACTACGGACTTGAGATGTGAATTTCCTTTCTCGTTTTCCTCTCATATTTGCACGGATAGGAAATCTTACTGGCTTGGAATGACCAGGCTGCCCTCGCCAAACCGAATTTGGTCGTCGATTCTTCCTAATGGCTAAAATCTCAGCTACCAAAGGTAGTGTCAACTATTCACCGCAGAAGCAAAGTCTCCGAATGTCTTACTGACCATCTTCTTCAGACTCCGGGTGCGAAACTCCCATTACTCCGCTGGCCTTCTCAACCAAACAAAAGCTTAATTATCTCTCCCGGCCTGGAGCTCTTTCACCCTCAAGGGGGCACCAGGCTTACCTCTTGTCCTCGGTGCCCACCTGACCCGCCACTCCCTCCCTGGATAACACGGCAGCCCGGAGCAAGCCGCCGTCCTCCCCTCCCAGCCTGCCTCCTCCTTTGACCATCTCGGCCCCGCGGAGCCTGCCTCCTCCCGCACACCCAGGTGGCGCGTGCGGGGCGAAATGGGGAAGTCCCGAGACTGGGGCACGGCCTCGGGGAAAGGGGTGCGGAGAAGGGCTGCCTTGGCGGGGCGAGGGGCGTGCAAACTGTGAGCGCTCGGGTGACCCAGACCGGCGGGGAGGGGTCGGGCCGGGAGGCTCTCGGGGAGCGGGGCGCGCGCCCGCGCGGTGGGCCGGAATCCGGAGGGGACGCGGAGGGGCGCGCGCCCCGCGGGGGAGGGAGGAGGAGGGCTGAGGAGGCGTCTCCTCTGAGGAGCCGCGCGGACCGCGCCAGACCCAGAGCCAGCCTCGCGGCGGCGGCGCGGCTGCAGCTCAGCAACAGGCGGCGGGCTCGGCGGAGGCGGAGGCGGTGAAGGGGCGGGGAGCGCGAGGAGGAGCTAGCCGGCCCCGCGCCGCCGCCGCCTCTCCCCGCCGCATGGACGAGCACCTCGGCCTCCTGAGCTCGCCGCCGCAGCCCTCCGCCCGCCCGCGCGCCCACCCTCCGCCGCAGCCCGCGAGCGGCGGCGGCGCCCACACGCTGGTGAACCCCGGCTACGCCGAGCCCGCCGCGGGCTCCGAGCTGCCGCCCAACATGACAGTGGTGCCCGGGGACCACCTGCTGGAGCCGGAGGCGGCCGACGGCGGCGGGGACCCGCCTCAGGGTGGCTGCGGTGGCGGCGGCGGCTGCGACCGGTACGAGCCGCTGCCGCCCGCGCTGCCGGCCGCCGGCGAGCAGGACTGCTGCGGGGAGCGCGTGGTCATCAACATCTCGGGGCTCCGCTTCGAGACGCAGCTCAAGACCCTCTGCCAGTTCCCGGAGACGCTGCTGGGCGACCCCAAGCGGCGCATGAGGTACTTCGACCCGCTCCGCAACGAGTACTTCTTCGACCGCAACCGGCCCAGCTTCGACGCCATCCTCTACTACTATCAGTCTGGGGGTCGGATCCGCCGGCCTGTCAATGTGCCCATCGACATCTTTTCCGA
>SJXQ01005289.1:268840-341367 GCA_006408695.1 Aepyceros melampus | reverse complement strand
CATCTTTTCCGAGGAGATCCGCTTCTACCAACTGGGCGAGGAGGCCATGGAGAAGTTCCGCGAGGACGAGGGCTTCCTGCGCGAGGAAGAGCGGCCCCTGCCCCGCCGCGATTTCCAGCGCCAGGTGTGGCTGCTCTTCGAGTACCCGGAGAGCTCCGGGCCGGCCCGGGGCATCGCCATCGTGTCCGTGCTCGTCATCCTCATCTCCATCGTCATCTTCTGCCTGGAGACGCTGCCCGAGTTCCGCGACGAGAAGTACTACACCGCGTCGCCGTCGCAGGAGCTGTTCGAAGCGGCCAGTAACAGCACGTCGGGGGGCCCCGCGGGAGCCGCCAGCTTCTCAGATCCCTTCTTCGTGGTGGAGACCTTGTGCATCATCTGGTTCTCCTTTGAGCTGCTGGTGCGGTTCTTCGCTTGCCCCAGCAAAGCTACCTTCTCGCGAAATATCATGAACCTGATAGACATCGTGGCCATCATCCCTTATTTCATCACTCTAGGCCCCGAGCTAGCTGAGCGACAGGGCAATGGACAGCAAGCCATGTCCCTGGCCATCCTGAGAGTCATCCGCCTGGTGAGGGTCTTCCGCATCTTCAAGCTCTCCCGCCACTCCAAGGGGCTGCAGATCCTGGGGCAGACGCTAAAGGCTTCCATGCGGGAGCTGGGGCTGCTCATCTTCTTCCTCTTTATTGGTGTCATCCTCTTCTCCAGCGCTGTCTACTTTGCCGAGGCGGACGACCCCACTTCAGGTTTTAGCAGTATCCCGGATGCCTTCTGGTGGGCTGTGGTAACCATGACAACAGTAGGTTATGGTGACATGCACCCAGTGACCATAGGGGGCAAGATTGTGGGGTCACTCTGTGCCATCGCGGGTGTCTTGACCATTGCTTTGCCAGTCCCTGTAATTGTTTCCAACTTCAATTACTTCTACCACCGGGAGACAGAAGGGGAAGAGCAAGCCCAGTACTTGCACGTGGGAAGTTGCCAGCATCTCTCCCCTTCAGCTGAGGAGCTCCGGAAAGCAAGAGTAACTCCACTCTGAGTAAGTCGGAGTATATGGTGATCGAAGAGGGGGGTATGAACCATAGCGCTTTCCCCCAGGCACCCTTCAAAACGGGCAATTCCACGGCCACCTGCACCACGAACAATAATCCCAACTCCTGTGTCAACATCAAAAAGATATTTACCGATGTTTAATATATGAAACACAAGTGACATGTTGTGCTCAGTATTGTGTGGAACGTGCCCCCTTGGTCTGTGTATGCCCTTGTTTTATACATTTTCAGACCATTCATCAAGGAAAGGACATGAAGAAGTGGAAAGCACACTTCATTCTCCCGCTCCCTACTGCTTCATACTGAAACAGGTGTCTGTTTGCAAGTGGGCTGCATTCTCTCAGCTTTCCTTTCTTTAACCCCTCTCTCCCTCTCTTAATATTTCGGCAACAAACTTACTTTAAACTTGTTTTTTAGCACACGCTCTGTAAGAAAAAAGCAAAAACCAACCAAAAAAAAAAAAAAAAAGACAAAAAACCCAAACTGTACATCCTGGGAGGAAATGAAACTGAAGAGCATTTAGAATAACTGTTTAACCTCAGAATCGACAGGCAGTTGTTTCCTTACTAAGTAAAGCAGGAATAGACTTAAAGGATGCTTCTGTTTGATGGATCCTTCAACACTGTTGAATATTTAGTTGAATTGCCAACACTGTGGATTATTTGAATGAAAAGTCTATTTAGAACAATGACTTGTAAACCCACCATAAATTTATTTGGTTTTCAACTGGAATTTCTATTTGGACCCTCCCCCCTGGAATTTTAAGGATCTCTGGAACTTCGGACTAAGGGAAATGCCTAAAATGTCCCAATCTAATTAGTTTAACTCTTTAGGGCTTGTTAAACCTTTTGAAAGTATTAGAGTAACAGATTCCTGTGAAACTGTGTGCATTCCAGCTAGTATCTATCAAAGTCTAGAAACAGATGTTTTCAGCGCTGCTTAGAGAAACAAAAAAATTTTTCCTAATGTGTCTGAGAGATAAGCCTCTGCAGATCACAAGAAGATTAAAGTGGCAGACACTCCTTCCAGCGGAAGTTACTAATTCGGACCTGACTGATGCAGTTCCCATAGCAACCCTTGTTTCCCGGGAAACCCGAAAAAGGTCGTCATGGCATCTCTTGCTCTCTAGCCCCACCCCTTAGCCCCAGCCGTTTCCACGGTAACCTTTCCAGATGGTTCCTCCTTACATGATTTCACAAGGAAAACCACTGTTTGAATAAACCGCACAAATAAAGTTAAATCTGAGGATTCGAGGCGGTGAAATGAATCACAAAATGCTTATTTGTGCTACAAAAAAAATTTTTTTAATCACTGATGTCATCCCATACTGACTGAATCGAAAAGGAAAATGTCGTCATTGGAATGTTAAACATACACAATAGGCCATGATTTGAATGAAATGCCAGTAATTAGGCAATCATTTTGAAAGATGCTTCTCTACTGTTTTCTTTCCCCAAGAAGTTTCAAGCCAACAAATGAAATTAAAAAGCAAATGTAAAAGCATTCTGCACATAAGCAAATGAAACGTTCAATCAGTATACTTGAAACTTTACTACAAGGAAACTTCAGACTTCCTCTTTAAAACAAACAAAAAAAAAGTACCCAGATCCCACAACAACACTCACCATCACAGCCCTTGAAAAACTAATATATTTGAAAAGTATAAAGGATGCATGCTTTTAACTGAGGGAATTGCAGACAATCAATGAAAAGGAGTCCCAGGAAGTAACCAAACGTTGGGGAAATCCCTGCAAGTTTCAGCCATGTGCCAGGGGTGGCCAGAAGACAGACGGCATCAGGTGAGCACTGTGTGGGCTACTGGAGCTCTCTCCTTTTTCTACAGGGAACCAGGGGGATGCCGTTCATATCTAGATTTGTGCTCACCTGCAAAATCAATAGGTTTATGTTTATTACAGGGTAGGTGCCTTTTGAAGATCATTTATAATACTTTTTCTGTTTGATGTCCAGGTTGCCAACTATTGTTTGGTTTCTATTGTTTATTGCAAAAAAGTGGGGGAAAAGTAATTTCTCTTCAGAATAACTTTCACCCAAACTGAGCTAAAAATGACTCTGTTGCTTTTACTAACCTTCTTGGCTTCCAAACAAGCTGTTTCCCATGAAAAAAGGGCAAAAGGCAGACCTGCTGTTAGATTATTGGTCTGATTTTATTTACATAATTATGTAGTAGTATGCAGTAGTACAGTTCTCAAAACAAAGATGGATAAAATTGCAACAAGGGTAACATTTTATTTTAACATGTTATTTTATATACATTATATAAATTATACGTTATACATTATCCACAATTGCTTTTTGGATTGATAGGTTTAACTCTTTTATCCTAGGGTAAATGAGAGTAACCCTATATTTAAAGCTCATAAAATATTTTCAGGTAGTCAGAAACCTACTTACTTTATTATTTGTGCATTTGAGAGAGTGAAAAATAATGATTAAAACTATAAGGGGGAAAGAGAAAAGGAAAGACAGAAAAAAAAAAGAAAGCAAGAAATCTGTGTACCTGGTCATAATCATTGTTCTTATATATAAGCTTTGAAATAAAACTCCTTTAGTTCCCTTTGCTACTTATTTGAGCTTTTAACATTGATCCACCTTTTGACCAAACGTTTGATATTTTTAATGACCAGAAATTCTTTTTATGACCCATTTTGGTGGTGATATGTTAGACACACAACAGTCATTACATAAGAATAATTTTTGTGTCTGTTCTTAAAAGATGTAAGCATAAAGATAAATGAAGTACAGTGACAATTTTATTCACAGTTATTCAGAAGATATAGAAACCCTGATAGTTCTATAAGTAAATTATGGTTGTGCTATAATTTTAGAATTGTATGGTTTTTAAATAACAGTAATACAAAGAAGACTTTTTTTTTTTTTTAGCCAGAAAAATATGGCTTTTGAGTCATGACTTTAAGGTAGTATTATTGCTTCTGGTCGCCATATTGTAAGCTCCTTGAAGGTTATAGGTTCCGTAGTCCTGACAAAGTTTTGAACTCTAGTGCCCCGCACCAAATGATCATTGTGTTTGTATTCAGTACATATTTGATGAGTGAATGGCCATTATCTTACAATAATGTTGTTTTCAGGTTTTAATGAAGTGATTTATAGCATAAGTTCTGCAGTCATATTGCCAGAGTTTGAATCCTGACTCTACTGTATGACCTTGAGCAAATTATATAATCTCTCTGTGCCTCAGTTTCCTTATTTGTACAATAAATATAATAAATAATACCTCATAGGGTTGTTGTAAATATTAAATGTTAATACAGGTATATTGTGTCAGAGATTTTGTCAAGAGATTACATTATATTATTTTACATTATTATTACATTATTTGCTAAGAGATTACATTATTACTGGGATCATTACTCACAGGCCTTATACCTCTGAGCCTTGTAAATGTTGTGAAAAACATTATCAGCATCTTACTATTTACTTTCTATAATAACAATAATAATTGCAATCTGTTAAGGGTCAATCACATCCAGAACACGTCTCAGCTCTGCAAGGTAAGTGGTATTAACCACATCTTAGGAGGGTAAAAAATAGATGGTTAGGGCTAAGTGATTTACCCAAGACTTTACAGCTAGCAAGAGATCTAGCATGATTTAAAGCTAGTCACTGTGGCCCCAAAACCCATGTTCCTTTTACTGAATGACTTGAAAGAGACTGAGAAAATAAATTGCTTATACTTTTAGACTTGACTTCAGCCCATGTTACTAATTAATGAATTCATGAAAAGATCATAGCCCCAGAAACCTAATCATTCAGTGTACTGAAAATTAACCCTTTTTAAACCATCAGATATTTTTAACCATAGGAACCAAATATGATATTTAAATCAGATGAAGAGATTGACTTTTCTAGTGATAAAAGATTATTTTCTTACCTGATTGATTTATCTAGACTTAATTTAATCAGTCTTGGTAGTGATACATGGTTATTAGGACATTATCCAATGGATAATGGATATTTTTCAGGTTTAAGATTAATTTCCTATTTTTATGTGTTTTACTCTACAATAGATGATAGCATTAGCAGATTATTATTTTTCTACCTTCTCATTCTTTAATTGGACTACTGAAGAACCATGCCAGAAAGTAGTATAAACATTTTGACTCTCCCTTGTTAAGAAAGGGGAAATTACATAGAACAAATGCAGGGAAACCAGAAGGAGATTGCCATTTTCACTGAAATTTTGACATTATTGCCTTACTTAACCACTCCATGACTCTTTAAGAACATCTGTGCTGAAAAAAAAAACAAAAATCAGGATATAGCTGTGTCCTACATAATAATTGTAGCCCCTTCCTCAAGGTCCTAAGGCATTTATAAAATGAAATTGGATAGTGAATTGGGCTTAGAGCAGAATGCTAAGGAGCCTCAGTTTACCCATGCTAGTTAACTTTGTTGAACCATAGACTTCACTGAGCTCAGTTGCATGTCCTGGATGTTGAAAGTTATACCTATGTCTGTACGTACAAGAGATTCATGGGAGGAGATGTGACTGGATCAGTGAATATCCATCAGCACCCTGGGAAAATATATGTACCCTACAGCTAGAGAATCCAGAGATAAAAACAATAGCATTATTTTATTTTTTATATGGTGTTTTAAACAGATATTATAGCAAACTTAAATACCCACCAACTAAGGTAATATAATCACAAATGGCTACACATAAGAGGAGTATTACATTAATTATTTCTCAACTTTGAAATAAAATTTTGGGATTGAAATTTTAAATGCACAGTATGAAGGAATTTAAAGTTATGGTTCATTAACATAAAACTTATTGTTTGCCTCTCTGGCATATAACATACTCACGTAATTGCTTTGCTGATTGTACATAAATCCAATATATATACTATATACTAGTAGTCTATTCTTTTGAGAACCAGAACTATAATTTCTTGACTTCCTATACATTTAAAATTTCAACACTTTCTACAGCAGTTCCAAGATCTTCCCATCTCTCAGCTGTGAATAGAAGTGCTAATCCCTCACACTAAGAAATGCAAAGCACATGTGTCCCCCAGTCTGAAGACTCATGCAAACACATGAGATAGAAGTGAGGAGCATAAGACTGGGGAAGAGGATATTTAGAGATTGCATTTTAGGGTGAGATTTTTTTTTTCTTCCTGTTTTGTATTTGGCCTTTTAAACTAAGGAAGATAAAACTATTGCTTTAAAACTAATTTCCTAATGCCATTTGCAGTGACATGGATAGTCCTAGAGAATGTCATGCTGAGTGAAGTCAGAGAGAGAAGAAGTATCATATGACATCCCTTATATGTGGAATCTGAAAAGAAATGATACAAATGAACTTATATACAAAGTAGAAGCCAACTCACAGACTTAAAAACAAGATTTTGGTGGCCCAGGGGGAGGGATAGTTAGGGAGTTTGGAATGGGTAGGTACACACTGCCATATTTAACATGGGTAACCAACAAGGACCTACTCTGTAGCAAATGGAACTCTGCTTAATATTATGTGGCAGTCTAGATGGGAATGGTGTTTTGGGGAGAATGGATACATGTATATGTATGACTGAGTCCCTTCACTGTTCACCTGAAACTATCAGCTATACCCCAAAACAAAATTTAAAAAACTACTAACTTCCTACGTTTCATTTAGTAATTTTATATATAATAAATCGCTTTTTTTTTAATAACCTGCTGTAAATGGTTGATAGTCTTTGAGAGCAAGCAAATCAGAGAAGACAGAAAGGAGAGAAAACCACACAGAGCCCAAACCGTATGGTTGTGACTCAGCCCCAAGCCTCCTGCCTGAAAATGGAAAGTGCCATATCGTATACATGATAATAGTATTCTTTAAATGATTTAGACAGGTTAGAGCATTTCAGATATTTGTCTTTGTTTTCAGTGATGCTATGAACAAATTTTGTCTTTGACATTGTAAAGAAAAAGCATTTTGCAAAAAAAAAAAAGTGAAAACTTTTCTGTGGTTTTTCTCTTCTCTCTCTCTCTCTCTCTTTTTTTTTTCAGTCCTGGATGTGTTTTTTCTTATATTTCAGATTTTGCACTATTAACCATCAAATGCATTAAAGAAGCGATCTGAAAAGAGGCTCCATCATTTTCTTGGGAGCCATTTTATTGTTGCTGCAACCTAAATAGTGCAGATAGGAACTCTTGCCCGAAAAATAAATCTTGGGATTTCTGATTGTTAGTCAGATAGCATTCAAGTGGACAAAAGATCACGTTTCATCCTATCTAAAGAATGTTAGGAATAAATCTGTGTATGCAGGGCTCTGACTTTGCAGATCCAGGGATGATAGCCCCAGCGTGGTGGTAGGAAAAGGAGAGATACTTTTTCTCTTCTGATGAGCCCCCAACCTCCCCTCACCCCATCCTTGAGGGTATAAAGGCTCTGGGGAATCTCTTTGGAGATCCCTCATTACCTCTTTAGAATGAAAGTCAGCATTGCTCTTTCAGTTGTTTTCTGTTAAGTTCATTTTAAACTCCTTTCCTTTAAGAATTCTAAGGTTCTTATTTTTATACATTTAAACATTTCCTTAAATTAAAGCATTTAATTTAATTTGAAAGAGAAGCCCATGAGATTAATTTATTACATGCACACACTTCACCTCTTTATAAGTTATACCCTGTCCTATATGATTTTTATCTGTATATGCTTTTTATCTGTAGATCTAAAGTCTAATTCATTTTCTGACAATTAATGAATTTCCAAAATATTTGTTTTCACTCATATGTGCAGCATAAACATTTACAAATCATTTTAATTTTTTTAAAGTCTTTTAAAAGGAAGATTTTTTGCCAAGTAGTCTCAGTGTATCAATATCTGTTAATGTAGTAATAAGTTCAAAGAGAAGTGAATATATTCCGTCTATCACTGAGTTCTGTCATTTCACCTCCTAAATGTCTCTAAAAAAAACCCACTTTTCTATATTGCTGCCACCACCACTTTAGTCCACATTCCTATCATCTCTATCCTGGATAAGTGTAAAGGTCTCTCATTTGGCCTTCCCAGATTTCCTGGGACCAATCTGACCCTTTCTTCACATGGTAACCAAAATGATCTTTCTGAGACTCAAATCTGATTATATCACCTGCCTCTGCTTAATTTTTTCAAGATCTTTTTCTTATTCTTAGGGTCTCTTGTGTGTGTGCTCGGTCATGTCCAATTCTTTGTGACCCCATAGATTGTAGCCCATCAGGCTCCCAAAGACTCAACATAGATATCAAGGCCCCACATGATTGGCTCAGCCCTCATATCTAGCCCTATCCTATACCTGTGTTCCTCCTCTCCTCTCCCCTGTTATATTCCAACAACCCTGATCTTCCAGTTACAGAATAAGCTCTCATTTTACCTTAAGCAATGGGGATCTTTGCAAATGTTCCCACTGCTAGCCCCTTCCTTCCCTCCTCACCCCATTCACTTCTATCTTTACTTCAATACTTCTCTAAGTTACCTCTCATGACTCTGGTCTTATCTATGCATCTGTTATGGTATGGTTCATCAAATTTAAGGTGCTCTTGTTTACTAGAGCCAGCATTATTTTATATGCCACTAAAAAAAAAAGAGAGAGAGAAAAACTTCCAGTTATAAGGGAAAGTACCAGAGATTTTGAGATACATCCCAATTTCATAGCTGCTCAAATCTGGAAAAGTGTATCTTCGAATGAATTACTATAGTATGTTATCTTGACATAGCTGTAATTTTAAATTAATTTATGTTTTATAATTAGTGTCTGTTTCCTGTATAAGAGTTGGGACTGTATCTCTCTTTGTTTACCATTGAATCCCTTCCTGTTCTCTCCAGACAGGCTTTCACCCCTACCAGTTCACCAAAATCATACTGTTTAGGGTCATGGTGACCTCCTGAAGCTATATCCAGTGGCCATTTCTCAGGACTCGCTTCATTTGACCAATCAGAAGCATTTGGCCCTATAGAATACATCCCCACTCCTAGGAAAAAATGTTTCATCTAACTTGCAGGATACACTGAATTTTCTTCCTACTTCTCTGCCCTCTCCTGTTCAGTCTCTTTTACTGGTTCTTCTGCACCCCTCCTGGTTCTTAATGTTGAAGAACCCCATGGGCCATGACTTAGTCCTTAGACCTCTTTTTCTTCTCCATTCAGCTTATTCTCATAGCTTTAGATGACCCATACATAAATTTGTATCTCCCACTTGGCCTTCTCTCCTAAACTCCAGACTGAATTTCTGGCTGTCCACTTGACATCTCCACTTGCATAACTAATAGATATCTCAAACTTAATATGTCCAAAACTGAGCTTCCTTCTCTTCCTCAACCCCTCCCACCACCCTCGCAAGCCCATGCCTCCTGCCTTCTTCCATACAGGACAAAACAAAATGCCTGGTGTATTTGAGGAAGAACAATATGTATTTAAGGAAGTCACTAATCTATTACCTTTATAAAAAATTGTAATTAAAATCAGTCAAGAGTGACTATATGTCAGATTTCAAAATGTAGTAAACAACTCAAAACCATAGACAGAAACAATTTCTCCAAGTAAAATCTGTGTTTGAATTGCTTTATTCCTAGATTCTATAAACCTTATACCTTCAAACATTTTAACTCATTTTGAAAGGTCAGTTTGTATTACGCTGTAGCTATGTGTTTTGAGGAGATTTATTTCTAGTAGGCCTAAATACTGCTCTAAGTAGTATTGCTTACATCTCACGGCTCATTTTCTCATAACTTTCAGATTTTTGACAAAGTTCTACATCTTGGCACATTACCAGTTTTAATTACCAAGTGAGTTAAAACGTTTTTTGCTTGCCAAGACTATAATTTCCAAGAGGCCAATCAGAGAACTATACATAATTCAGCAAGAACTCTTTCTAGTCTTTGGGGCTAATTCATGACCACTTAGTTGGTAGAATTTGTAGAGGTCGTTGATATGCAGCCAACACCAAGTTATTTAGTAGATGTCAAAATATAAATTCATGAAAACCAAGTGTCCATAAAACCATGTTACAGAGATTTCAAATTTTTCCTCATCAAATACAAATTGTGTCACTTTTCAACCCGTGGACTGTAGCATTCCATGCTTCCCTGTCCTTCACAATCTCCTTGAGTTTTCTTAAACTCATGTCCATTGAATTGGTGATGATGTCATCCAGCCATCTCATCCTCTGTGCCCCTTCTCCTCCTGCCCTCAATCTTTCCTAGCATCAGAATCTTTTCCAGTGAGTCAGCTCTTTGCATCAGGTAGCCAAAGTATTGGAGCTTCAACTTCAGCATCAGTCCTTCCAATGAATATTTAGGATTGATTCCTTTAGGATTAACTGGTTTGATCTCCTTGTTATCCAAGGGACTCGTAAGGGTCTTCTCCAGCCCCACAGTACAAAAACATCAATTCTTCAGTGCTCAGCCTTCTTTATGGTTCAACTTTCACATCCATACATGACCACTGGAAAAACTATAGCTTTGACTATATGGACCTTTGTCAGCAAAGTGATGTCTCTGCTTTTTAATACACTGTCTAGATTTGCCATAACTTTTCTTCCAATGAAGAATTTGATTTCATGGCTTCAGTCACCATCCACAGCAATTTTGGAGCCCAAGAAAATACAATCTGCCGTTGTTTCTATTTTTTCCCCTTCTATTTGACATGAAGTGATGAAACCAGATGCCATGCTCTTAGTTTTTTGAATGTCGAGTTTTAAGCCAGCTTTGTCACTCTCCTCTTTCACCCTCATTAAGAAGCTCTTAAGCTCCTCTTTGCTGCCTTCTCCCATTGGAGTGGTATCGTCTTTATATCTGAGGTTGTTGGTCTTTCTCCCAGAAATCTTGATTCCAGCTTGTGATTCATCTAGCCCAGCATTTCGCATGATGTACTCTGTATATACATTAAATAAGCAGGGTAACAAATACAGTCTTGACGTATTCCTTTCCCAATTTTGAACCAGTCTGTTGTTCCATGTCAGGTTTTAACTGTTGCTTCTTGACCCACATACAGGTTTCTCAGGAGACAGGTAAGGTGGTCTGGTATTCCCATCTCTTTAAAATTTTTCCAGTTTGTTGTGATCCACACAGTCAGAAGCCTTAGCATAGTGAATGAAACAGAAGTAGATGGTTTTTTGGAATTCATTTTCTTTTCTTGTGATTTGACAGATGTTGACAATTTGATCTCTAGTTCCTCTGCCTTTTCTGAATCCGCTTGAACATCTGGAAGTTCTTGGTTCACATACTGTTGGAGCCTACCTTGAAGGATTTTGAGCGTTGTTACCTTGCCAACATGTGAAATGAGCACAATTGTATAGTAGTTTGAACATTCTTTGGCAGTGCCTTTCTGTAAGACGTGAATGAAAACTGACCTTTTCCAGGCTTGTGGCACTGCTCAGTTTTCCAAATTTGCTGACATATTGAGTACAGCATTTTAACAGCATCATCTTTTAGTATTTGAAATAGCTAAGCTGAAATTCCATCACTTCCACTAGCTTTATTCATAGTAATGCTTCCTAAAGTCCCACTTGATTTAACACTCCAGTACATCTGGCTCTAAGTAAGTGACCACACCATCGTGGTTACTCGGGTCATTAAGACCTTTTTTGTGTAGTTCTTCTGTGTAATCTTTCCACCTCTTCTTAATCTCTTCTGCTTCTGTTAGGTTCTTGCTGTTTCTCTTCTTCATTGTACCCATCTTTGCATGAAATGTTCCCTTAGTATCTCGTTTTCTTGAAGAGATCTCTAGTCTTTCCCATTCTTTCCCATTGTTTTCCTGTTTCTTTGCATTGCTCATTTAAGACAGTTTGATTATCTCTCCTTGCTATTCCCTGGAATTCTGCATTCAGTTGGGTATATCTTTCCCTTTCTCCTTTGCCTTTCACTTCTCTTCTTTTCTCAGCCATTTGTAAGTCTTTCTTAGACAACCACTTTCCTTCTTGCATTTCTTTTTCTTTGAAATAGTTTTGGTCACTACCTCCTATACAGTGCTATGAACCTCTGTCCATAATTCTTCAGGCACTCTGTCTACCAGATCCAATCCCTTTAATCTATTCATCACCTCCACTGTATAATCATAAAGAATTTGATTTAGGTCATACATGAGTGGCCTAGTGGTTTCCCTACTTTCTTCCATTTAAGCCTGAAGTTTACAATAAGGAGCTCATGATCCAAGCCAGTTAGCTCCAGATCTTGTTTCTGTTGACTGTATAGAGCTTCTCCATCTTTGGCTGCAAGAATATTAGTCTGATTTTGACACTGACCATCTGGTGATGTCCATGTGTAGTTGGTTGTCCATGCTGTCCATGTCCATGTCTTGTGTTGTTGGTAGAGGATGTTTGCTATGACCAGTGTGTTCTCTTGAACAAACTCTCTTAGCCTTTGCCCTGCTTCATTTGGTAATGCAAGGCTAAACTTGCTGTTACTTCAGGAATCTCTTGACCTTCTGCTTTTGCATTCGCATCACCTATGATAAAAAGGACATCTTTTGGGGTGGGGGTGGGGGGTTATTTATAGGTCTTGTCGATCTTCATAGAACTGTTCAACTTAAGCTTCTTTGCATTAGTGATTGGCCATAGACTTGAATTACCGTGATGTTGAATGGTTTGCCTTGGAAACGAACTGAGATCATTCTGCTGTTTTTGAGACTGTCCCAAGTACTGCCTTTCAGATTCTTTTGTTGACTATGAGGGCTACCCATTTCATCTAAGGGATTCTTGCCCACAGTAGTAGATATAATGGTCATCTCAATTAAATTCACCCATTCCTGTCCATTTTAGTTCACTAATTCCTACAGTGTTGATGTTCACTCTTGCCATCTGCTTAACCACATCCAGCTTACCTTGATTCATGGACCTAACATTCCAGGTTCCTATGCAGTGTTTTTCTTTATATTATCAGACTTTATTTTTACCACCATACGCATCCACAACTGAGCATTGTTTGTGCTTTGGCCCTGCCGCTTCATTCTTTCTGGAGCTCTTTCTCTGCTCTTTCCCAGTAGCATATTGAACACCTACCAACCTGGGGGATTCATCTTCAAGTGTCATATCTTTTTGCCTTATCATACTGTTCATGGGATTCTTGAAGCAAGATACTGAGTTTTCATTCAAGAATTCATTTAGGTCTGGGCGAAAGTCTTAATTACTTTTTCACAGGCTTGATAGTGTTGCCAAAATTTGGCCTCTGTTCACGGTGCTGAATAGAAACTCCGAGATAGAGTTTTGGGTGAAGTAGAAAAGAGTAGCTTTTATTGCTTTCCATGTAAATGAGGACACAGCAGGCTAGTGCCCTCAAGTCTGTGTGACCCACCCTCAGTGGGTAGTAAGAAGATTTATCATGTTCAAGGAGCAGAGCGTGATCAGCTCATGCACAGTTCTCGGATTGGTTGGCATCAGGTGAAGTTTCAAGCATCATCAGCTTTCTGGTTTCAGCCAGTCTAGGGTCTGTGTTCTTGTGGTCAATGCTTTCATCTGGAGGTGATCTGCTTCCTGTAAAAGCAACTTAGGAATGTGTATCAGGCTTCTATCTATATCTTTCAGGGAAATGGGTGTTCAAAGATTCTGCTGTGTGGCAGAATTATAGTCTAAATTGTTACCAGTTTCCTGGCTCAAGGGCTGTTCTTCGTTTCTACATCTTCATATTTCCCAATCATTAACTCTTTATTGAAATTTTTATTTATTTAGGCTGTGCTGGGTCTCTGTTGCTGCACGGGATTTTCCCTAGCTGTGGTGAGCGGGGCCTGCTCTCTAGTTACTGTGCATGGGCTTCTTGTAGTAGCTTCTTTTGTTGTGGAGCACAGGCTGTAGGGCATGGGGGCTCCAGTAGTTGAAGCTCCTGGGCCCTAGAGCACAGGCTCAGTAGTTGTGGCACATGCTCTTAGATGCTCCACGGCATGTCGGATCTTCCCAGATAAGGGATCGAACCCGTGTCTCCACATTGGCAGGTGGATTCTTTACCACTGAGCCACCAGTGAAGCCCCCAATCATTAACTCTTGAGTCAGCATTTTACTTTATTTTTTTTAATTTAATTTAATTTAATGTGTTTTTTTTTTTCCTTTACAATACTGTATTGGTTTTGCATACATCAACATGAATCCGCCATGGGTGTACATAAGTTCCCACTCCTGAACCCCCCTCCCACCTCCCTCCCCATACCATCCCTCTGGGTCATCCCAGTGCGCCAGCCCCAAGCATCCTGTATCCTGCATCGAACCTAGACTGGCGATTCGTTTCTTATATGATATTATACATGTTTCAATGCCATTCTCCCAAATCATCCACCCTCTCCCTCTCCCACAGAGTCCAAAAGACTGTTCTATACATCTGTGTCTCTTTTGCTGTCTCGCATACAGGGTTATCGTTACCATCTTTCTAAATTCCATATATATGTGTTAGTATACTGTATTGGTGTTTTTCTTTTTTTTACTTTAAAAGACAAGGACACAGGAGCTTGTACACAGTTTCAGTCACTATTGAAATTTGACTATTCTTATCCTGTTTTCTTGCTTTGTTTGATAGAACATTTATTTGGTGAAATAGCTTCAATTATAAGTCACCATTTTTTATTATACTTCCTTTCTTTCTTTTGTAATTTTGATACTTTAGCCAAAGTCCATTTTTCTAAGTCCTTCAACCCATTTCTTAGCTCCTAATATAAACAATATAAGTGAAGTCACTCAGTCACGTCTGACTCTTTGCGACCCCATGGACTGTAGCCCACTAGGCTCCTCCATCCATGGAATTTTCTAGACAAGAGTACTGGAGTGGGTTGCCATTTCCTTCCCCAGGGGATCTTCCCAAACCAGGGATCGAACCCAGGTCTTTCGCATTGCAGGCAGACGCTTTACCATCTGAGCCACCAGGGAAGCCCTAAACAATATAATTACCATCTAAATATCACTTTTTGCTTTTTTGTTTTGTTTTGTTTCTGTTGAATTACTACTTCTTCCGCACCTGCAGACTTATTAATCCTAAGAGCCTTGAGGCAGGTATTAACTCATGAGCTTAAAGAAAGCCCCAGCCCCTTATATAAAAAGACTGTGTCAAGAAAAAAATAGCTTAATCTTAGATAGCCAAAGCTGCACTGGCATTGAGCAGAAGTTAGGCACTGAGGACATAAAAAGTTATTATATCATCATGTTACTTTTCTTGTAACTAGTAGTCATCAGTAACTAGTAGACCATTGTAATTTTCAAACTTTTATAATGAACATCAAGTGTACTGTGATGCAAGAATGTACTCTTACTTTTTAACTGAAGAAAAGGAAATGGCAACCCACTCCAGTGTTCTTGCCTGGAAATCCCAGGGACAGGGGAGCCAGGTGGGCTGCTGTCTATGAGGTCACACAGAGTCGGACACGACTGAAACGACTTAGCAGCAGTGGCAGCGTTAAAAAGAAGTTCTTTCACGAAGGATGAGCAAGTATAATCCAGGCCAAAAAGGGAAGACTTTTCACTAGATAATTTCCTGGCATGGTAGGCATACAACATGTAGTTGAGTGAGTGAATAATTCTTCCATGAAAAGCATACTCAGATTCCAAATTGCCATCATTAAGTATTTATCACTGATTTTGAGATACCTGCTAAAACCAAGAGTACATATGAGAAGCAGTGTTCTCTATGTATTATGATAGATAATATTCACATATTGAAACCTGAAGCTGGGTGTAGGATTTTCTGTGTTTGTCTTTGTAAGTTTCACAATAAATTATATATCCAATTTACATTGTGCAAAGTAGTAGGGATTTATTCATTCACTCAGCATATAAAGTGTCTATGTGCCAGACACTATTCTAGATTCTGAATGTAGCAGTGAATAAGACAGTTGTGCTGCTTGATGCCATTTTTAAGGAACACTTTACTGTCTGCATTTCCAAATAATTTTTTTGTAGTTGGTGAGAAGAAAACAATAAACTTGAACTTTTATTTCTTGGTTCTCCAGAAACCCTGGTTAAGTGGTTATTGTTGTCTTAATTTTTTATTCTTAAAATAGTATACAACTATGCAGAGATCCCTCTGGAGAAGGAAAAGGCAACCCACTCTGGTATTCTGGGGCAGAGTTCATATTTTAAAGGATCAGTAGATTTTAAAGCAATCTGTAATATTTGAAAACTATTTGTAATAATTGATCATACAGAGTATCTGTAGTTCTAGGTACTATGTCTCTAGTACCTTTTTTCCCTCTTCACAACATTTATCTGAGCATGAGACTTCAATTCACTTCAAAGGAGTTCTCATCTTAGATTACTACAGTGGAATGTACAGAAAAGAAGCAAGCCCTTGAAAATACATTGAGAAAATTGATACATGTCTTTTTCTAAAAGCAGTTGGCACTCGGTACATTTCAGATGGTTCTTAAGATGAATATAAATTTTTCTATTCAAAGAACAATCACATTGGTTTAGACCACATTTGGAGGTCAATATTAATAAGAGGGGGTGGGAGTCATAATTCTAGAATACTCTGCAACTTTTTCTGACATAAATTAAAAGCACTCAATATGTGGTTAATACATTTTGTAAATGAAATTGCTCAAACTTTTCAAGATAACAGTCAATAGTTTTTAAAAGTATAATGAATAGAATATTTTATATTGACCTAGTCTATATAATTTTTTAAAAACTAAATTACAGTAAATTATTGTGTTTACTCTGTCCAACAGATACCAGAAGAGCCCCACATAAAGAACTGTAGAGCTGCACTGACCAGTAGAATGCTCTTTTTAAACTGCCTAGAACAATGAATACAGTGTTGATTATATTGCTGATGAGCAGTGATATGTCTGCCAACACTTAGTTTCAGTTGACATTAAATAACATGTCTCTAACAAATGCTTCATATAAAAGAAACAGCTCTGAAGCTGGAGGATTCTCTTCAAATTGTGTGCAGTTGAAAAGGTATTGACCAAGAGATAAAGAAGAACATTAAAAATATCAAAGTATCATTTGACATTTTGATGATATTTAATCATCCAAAAACTTATCAGTACTGCTGATAAAGAAAGCCTAAATGGTTGTTTCCAATAAGCCAACTTATTATACTGTTCTCTTCTTTCAGTTAATTACTGGACTGTCTTTAATCATGATATGTATTAATGTTATCTTCTATGTACAACTTGACTTGTGAAAGTATGTTTTGTACCAAAGGTTTTCATAGAAATTAGTCCATTATGTGTAAATAAGTGAAGTCTACACTGTGCCCAGATGAATGGTATTAAAGACAGACTTGCCTAAAAGAAATGTGCCTTGCTTGATTAAACATTCTTTTATTTTTTGATTCAAAAATGATAGATTTGCAAATTAGTCTTGTAGGTAGGTTCTAGCTGAGCTTAACTTTAAAAAATAATTTAGTACTTATTATATGTTTAAGTTATCTATCTTAATACTTTTCAACAGTTCATATATAATATACTCATTTAATTTAGTTTTTATGCTGTGTTTGATGTAGCGAGACAAAGCACATTCTTAAAGATATATTTGATCTACTGTTTTTAGAATTTCCTTAAAAATCATAGCTGTAAAATGCTTCTTGACTCATTTTCTATTTTTATATTCTTTTAGAAATGGAATTTTTTCAGTTAAAAAAGAAAAGCAAAGTTTTATTTGGAAAAGTAACTTAGGACGTCATGAAAATGATTTCCCATTTGGGGACATTTCACTTCTGTGCCATTATTAATGTATTTACTGTGACATTTCAGCAGAATGGTAGCTATTTGTATATTATTTAATAAGCCTTATAGAAAGTCAAACTGTGAACATTTAATATAAAGAAGACTCTCTTCATTTCTAAAATATGGTGACCAAATGCATAAAATTCCCATCTCCTGTTATTTAAATACATAAGAATGCTAAGTGAAGAGCACTTGTAGAATTTCAATTACTATCAAAATATTGTGGTAGGGAAGGCAAAATTATAATACTTTGTCAAGTCCCATAGAAGGAAATACGGGTCATGGATTTCATTGTTAACGTATAAAAATCAGTAACTGAAACAATCTTATACCTACTAGCTGCAAAACAAACAGATAGAAGATACAATCCAGATAACTTTCCTCTGAGGCAATGTCTACAATGATTTTGCACAATCTGCTGGTAATTTCTCTGGTCAAAACTTTGAGACCAGATCACTCTGGGAAAAACTGAAGTAAAAAATGACAGCTATCTCAGATTTGAGCTATGTGCACCTCCAATCTGGATAATTTGTTTTTAAGATGAAAATACAGCCACCAAGGTGTTTTTTTCTGTGTTAGCTCATGTAGTAGAGACACTGGCCCAGAGAATAGTCCATTTCCAACCACCTTAGTAACTCATAACCGATGATCACAGCCTGGTCACATCAGCTATTGGGATGACTAAAACAAACCAATAACTGTCCTAATAGCAGGTCTAAGACATGCAGATGTTTTGGTAAAGATCATAGGTGTTACCAAAATAAGACACAGGAGCTGCCTTTGTAAAATACCAATGACACAACCTTAAGCATTAAAGTAGGTTTAATATCATATCCACATTATTATAGGCTACAGTTTCAAATAAAGATAAAACCTGGACTTTTAAGATCAAAGCACAGAATGGTACCAGATGAAACTGTCATAGCAAACATGTTTCACCAAATGGGGAGTAAAAATAGTATTACTCTAGATATCGGGAGACCAGAATTCTTACCCACTTCTGCCTGTGGGACCCTAAATGCATCACTTACCATTGCCAGGCTTCAGTTTCCTAATTGCAAATGGATGTTCTGGGTTAATCTCAAAAGGCCTTTCCAGTCCCCAAATTCTCATTATATGCATTTGAAAAGTCTTTGAAGCAGACTTAAATACTCAGATTTTCTTAAGTATTTTTGAAAGAATGAATAAATTGAAATGAGATTTAAGTCTTGAAAGTGTCTAAATATATCATTCTTCAAGTTGCTTGTAAGAAAGGATATGGGGTTTTTTTTTTTTCTCCTCTAAGAATTGTCACTGGTCTCTAAATGGGATCATGAAAAAATTAAGAACTCACTCTGCAGAATGGAAACAGATAAATAAAGTACCTGGAAAGGAGGGGAGGTTATTTTTTTTAATTTAATTTGACATTTAAGGTGATTTGAAATCATACATGGAATGCTAAAACTGCAACAGAGCTTTATCATACTCAACATTATAACCATGGGAGTAGGACAAGGTGGGAAAAGGTTGGAAGGAAGGAGTGTTTGCCTTACAATCTCTTAATGTTTCCACATAAGCCGCAGTTTGGTAGAGCAGGTATCTCTGTGCTTTCATTTGGCTCTACCAATAACTCTCCTGTACCCTAGGAAAGTTCCTTTAACCTCTCTGAGCCCCAGTTTCTTTTAGCAATCTGTATGTTTCTTTACATTTTTGAGTATTCTATATTGTTTTAGGATTGCGTAATATACATGTCCATGTCGCTCCCTCCAATCACTTAGATGCCATATCTCTACTCGTGGACTGAACAGACTGCAAATCCAAATGTTAATATTTCCAATATTGCTAATCGACCTCAGCAAGATATAAGGCATGTAAATATTTTTATTTTGACCATGGTTTAATTATTATGATTTATCATTTCATCCTCTAATGTTGCTAATTATCAAAATGAAATGTCTATTCAAGTGAACCTTATGAAAAAATTTTGTAGTTGAGTAAACACTTAGCAAATCAGAATTGAATATGCTTCCCAGTGAACTGTAGCTGATTGTAAGGTGTGGTTTTGTCACATTTATAAGTTAATATCCTTTTGGCCCCAGAAACAATGGCTGTAATTTAAAATAATAGTCACAAAATTTTATAAATTTTTGTGAATACAAAAGAGGCTTGATAGAGCCATATTATAATTAATTTTGCTCAGGAGTGCGAAACAAAATTCAGGGATAAACCAACTCTTCTGTTTGGCTTTAGTGGATGGTTGGGAAAATGAAAGGCTATAGGTTTTGCACAACATAACTAAGAAATAAGTATACCCAACTGTAAAAGAAGAGTATATTCTGGTTGGTGGTTTATGGTAGAAAGAGATTAGGATAGAAAGACACTAAAATATGGACACTAGGGAAATTGTTTAAATGATAATCCATTTGACTAATACAGAAATATTTTGTCATACTTAGATTATCTATCCAAAAATATAGTCTTATATCCTTCCATTCAGAAAAGGGGGAAGTTTTTAAAGGCCTCTATCATAATAGGAAATGTATGTTTTGATTAGTGGAACAATTCATTAAAACATTTAATCTGATCATTTTGGTTACATGAATCTGAAATTTCACTTTAGCTATAATTGAGTCTTATATGTATGTGTTAGTAATCTTTGTAAGAAGTAATTTAACCATTTTTTAAAGTTGATAAAATTTGCTAAATGGTGATTCTAGCATATTGTGTTAATAGTGTATCTTACAACAATCTGTGAACTGATATATGAAAACAATCCATAGTAGTATCTCTTCTGGTAAAATGTTTCCATGGTATGATCTCTTATACTGGGTTTGGGGTGGGGAGGTTACGTATTTAGTTTATGTAAAACTAACTGTTGAACTGTTTTTTCTAAATGCCATAAAGTTGTATGATTATAAACCAAATAGGAATATCCTATTAAAGGCACTGTATAGGCTATTTTTGAAGTTATCCCATAAAATGACATAGTTTCTGTTAAAAAGTTTCTACACATGCAAGGGAAAGCAAACAGTGTATATATTATTTCTGTATAATATGCTAAATGTTTTAGAATCCATTTTTTAATCTTATGCAGATAGAAAGTGATTTTGCAGATAACAGAGTAACAAATACAACCACAGCTCTTCAGTTTTTTCACAGAGATGTCTCATACATGTTCATTATCTCATAGTTTGCAAAGATCATTCACATATCTTATTTAACCTTTAAAATATCCTTATAAAGTAATAATACTATCTGAAGTTTAGAGATTAAACAACCAAGGTTTAGAAAGATCGTGACTTGTCCACGATCATAAGGGCAGCAAATGATTTTACATTTCACATTCTTTACACTTTTCATTCTCTGTCAAGTTTTTTCTTTCCTACCAGTGCCATGATCTTTAAGACTTTAACTAAAATTTAATTCCAAATGATACACTGGGAAATTTCACAAGGCACTGTTGCTGTTATTGTCAGACCTTTCTAAATGCTTCTAAAATAGAGTCGTCCTACAGGGTGATAGCCAAACATTTTCCATCTAAAACATATGTAAGTCCCCATACTCTGACTACAGACATTAAATCCAGACGATATCAAAATGCTGACTGAAAAATTATCTTCTCCACTGGTCTCCTTTCTAATTTCCTTTTTAAAAAGTCCATCATAACGACTGACTTGTGAACAGTTCAAAGAAACAATAATCAACCCAAGAAACTGCAGACATTCCAATTCAGAGAAAGCGTACTCTAAGACCCACCATATTGTCCATTTCTCAGCTTCTTGTTTTCATCAAATGTGTTCTGTGATTAGGGGAGGACAGGGAATGGGGAGTGAGTAGAAAAACTGCCTTTCTTTTAAGAAAACCTCATTATTTCCTGTAACTGTTCAAAAAGAATTGATATCAAGTATTAGACAACAGGATTATTAACATTTAGCCATAGTTCAAATATATGGTAAAGTTGATACACATATTTAAAAATTCACTGAAGTAATTTCCTGCATAAAATTAAAATCTGATGAGTTCTCAGTTCAAATATGGAGAACATTCATGTGTTAATGAATGGCATAATGCTACATTTTAATTCTTTTTTCAAATAACAAAGAGACACTGGAATTGCTTTCCCTTGTAAATCAACAGTCTGTGATACATTCTGTACTTTTACTGACTAGCAATGAAGTGTTACTGTGAATAATTATATGAAATATAAACTATAGCATATCAGAATTTAAAATTTTGTAACCTTAAGTTTAGTTCTCCTCCTCAAACAGATAAGTCAAACAAGTATTATTTTGTATGGAATGAAATAATAGTCATTCTTAAACAATGACATAATAAATAATGGAGTTCTGATAAAATGTAAGATCAAAACATTTTATATTTTTCTACATTTGTCTTCCTTTGACATTGAATTATGTTAATTTACCACATATTATTGTAAAGTTAAACTGTTATGCCATGTTCTGTAATGTTCTTGACATAGTAATTTTGGGCCTTCTGTTAACTAAATAACAGTAAATACCTGTGAGTTAATTATGTGATATTTTCATCTGATTTCTTTTATAAATCTGTCATTGGATTTAAAGTGTTTTCATTGGAAATGTTATGTGCAGAATTCAATAAAATACCAAAAAATCCTAATACTTATATTAATAATTAGCTCCAGGTCCTTCTTCCTCCCCCTCTCCCTCCTTCCTCCCTTTTCTTTCTTTCTCTTTGTTTCATTTCTCTTTTCTTTTTCTTTTCTTTTCAAAATAGGAAACACCAAAGCTGAGCTATGGTCAGCGGTTCAAGTGCCAGCTACCTTTGACAGCTCTGTGCTCTGTCCTCTCACGTGGCTGTAGTGACACTCCTGTGCATTACACTCAGCAAGTCTTTTGAATGCCAACATTGTTTAGGTCTCCTTTATTGCTGCCAACTGTACACTGATGGGGGCCCAGAAACATCTCAAGGGAGAAAAAAAAATGTCATGTCTGTGCCTTGGCACATTCTGTCAGTTATATGAAAAGAAGGTGAGAAAGCCAATGTACATCATTTCATCCAAAATATATATCAAGCATCAATTATGTGCACCCCCCTGTGCAAAGCACTATGAGAGGATGTAAATGTGACTAAGAAGGTGACCCTGCTCAGAGAACTTAGAGTCTAATGGGTAATGTATTCCTGCGTTTATAGGTTGCTGCTGCCAAGTCGCTTCAGTCATGTCCAGCTCTGTGCAATCCCATAGACGGCAGCCCACCAGGCTTCCCATCCCTGAGATTCTCCAGGCAAGAACACTGGAGTGGGTTGCCATTTCCTTCTCCAATGCATGAAAGTGAAAAGTGAAAGTGAAGTCACTCAGTCATGTCCGACTCTAGCGACCCCATGGACTGCAGCCTACCAGGCTCCTCTGTCCATGGGATTTTCCAGGCAAAAGTACTGGAGTGGGGTGCCATTGCCTTCTCCGGCGTTTATAGGTTAGGATTCTCATTATTTAGATCTAGAACTGTCAAGTGTTAAATAAGATCATTTTGTTTTCCATAAGTATATAAGTTTCATGTATGTAAGTCCAATATTTTTTCCACCATGACACACTATAATTTCTCTGAATCAGCATTTATATACCCATTGTTCTTATTTTGTACTTAGCCATGTTGATCCTAAATCTTTTTTCTAATAGCAGCTAGTTATTCAAATGTGTTTATGCTTTTGGAATGTCAACAAATGCTACATCACCAATACAGAGGCCCTCTTGTTTCCATCTGAAATTTTACTTTGTCTTAAAAAAAATTACAGATTTATGCTGTCTTACACATGTAGTAATTAGCTATTAGAGAAAAGAACAAAACATTTTTTCTGAGTCTCCAGCTGATATGAGAAATAGCTGTTTTTAAGCTTTCTGGCCATGCAGCTTTGGTTGTGGACTCCCTGAGCCATAATTTGTAAGTATTTCATTTTAAGAAGCCAGATCTTAAAAGTCTTTTGCAAACATTTACAGGATGAATTAAGAAATGCAGGTGGTTTCAATGGATTATAGCCATCCTCTTTGAATCATGCCTTCATCCAGGAGAATTGTCACGTTTCTGGTGGACTTCGACAGAAACAAATTTGTGCATGGTTTTATAGCTGTACATCTCCTATGGATTAGGGCCCTCTCTTTTGTATTATAATGTTTACCAATACTGAGCCTTTATATCCCTTTATCATTTCTTCTCCCTTACATCCATTTATCATTTCTTTACAAGTTCCATTAATCACAGCCCAAATGGGTTACATTATTTTGTTTTTAAAACAATCCTTCTTTGTTCACTCCAAATGATATCTGATAACTTGAGTCATGGTAGAAAAAAAGGTAGGAGAAAAGGCCAAATGTAGAACTAAAACCTCCGGTGACAATACTGGCTTTTACAAGTTAAGGTCAGTGAAGTCATTGTTTTGGAAATGAAGCCGCAGAGAAGGAACAAAACAAAGCCCAGAAATCGGATTTCAAAACACACAATTGACAGGGAAATGCGTATACATGGCACAGTCCCTCACTCATGTCTGGTCCAGTTTGGGATAATAAATGCTTTTAGATGAAGATGAGGAACACAAATTGATTGACAAGCACTATCTCATTAACTTTACACTGTTAGTGAGACGCAGCTGCCAGGTATTACTACTTTAATTTATACACGTTCTGCCAGCCATGAAAACCAGCAGTTATTTCCACATGATCTGAATCTACAAGCAATGATGGAAGTTACTCAGAGGACCTAAGAGGAATCCCGAAACTGAACTAAAAGATGATAAATATACCTCTGTCTTTAGTTTTCCTTCATTCCTATAGAGAAGCTGGGGAACTCTGCAGAGGGAAATGGTTGTGTTGTCTTTGATTTATGGTGACAGAGATGGACATAATTAGAAGAGAGAGGGAAGTGGCATTCATAATGCGGATGTAAAGATTGAGGCAGAGTTAATTTTTGCCTTACAA
The DNA here is from genome assembly GCA_006408695.1 of Aepyceros melampus. Classification (NCBI taxonomy): domain Eukaryota; kingdom Metazoa; phylum Chordata; class Mammalia; order Artiodactyla; family Bovidae; genus Aepyceros; species Aepyceros melampus. The sequence goes on along the minus strand of SJXQ01005289.1, from coordinate 316,739 downwards.
TTTCTGGAAGCAATTTATAAAGCTGTTTGAATTTTATGTGTCCTAATCTTGAGAAAGTAATGAGTTTGTGATTTTAATATGCTTCTCCCTCCAGGCACTTTCTGTGCCAGAGGGAACGCTCTACACTCTCAGTCAGGCCAAGCTCTCAATACGTGTAGCAGCCAAGAAGGAACCTGGCGCACAGTCCTGTATGCTTAGAATTAGCTCCACGGGGACTCTGCACAAGCAAGCCACACTCCCAGAATGCCTGGAGTATAAATTAATGGGGCCTTATAGCTGAACTGTGCTTTACAATATTTATAATACATACACATAGACATATATTTGAAAGCATTTTGTGAAATCTGTACTCTAAAATGAGCAGAGAAGGTCAGATCACATACTTGTTACAAATAAAGAAACTAGATACATAGTTACACAATTTGTATAAGCTCATGTGGTCAGTAAATTTCAGAAAGTGGCTAGAATCTCAGGTTTCCTGACCCCTAAACCAAGGTTGTTTTTCACAACCATAATCCCTAGTCCTCACCGTCCCTGCTATCCCGAGTTTTGGCTTCCTTAAGAAGTGAGGTAACTGAAGGTGTTGCCATCAGGTATCTTTTTTCTTTATTTTTAATGGAAGAATAAATGCTTTACAGTATTGTGTTGGTTTCTGCCAAACATCAGCATGAATCAGCCATAGGTATACATATGCCCCCTCTCTCTTGAACCTCCCCCACACCTCCCTCCATCACGGTATCTTGAAGAACAGGAGAAAGGCCTTTCCACTGTGTTTGTCTTACTCAGCATTCAAGCTGGCAAGCCGAGCCTGCCTCAGCCTGCCTTTACCACCCAGTTCTCTCGCCTTAAAGTGAGACCCCAGAGAAATGGAATCCTAAATTCTGCAAACTGGCTCAGTCACCACTCCATGCATCTATTCATTATTATTCAAGAATAGTTACTGACTACCCCCTTATATAGTCAGTAACACACACAGCACGGCCCCTGATATGCCATTTCCCCTGTCACTTCAGTGGAAAATTGTCCCAATCTCTGGAGCTCCAGTCATCTTATTCAACCCCCTCCCAACTTACCTTCATCAAATATTGACTGTCTTGGCTCTGTCCTTGATATCTCCCCAGCCCAGATTCTGGGGAGATTTGATTAGTATATAAAAGTTCCTTGGACCATAAATCCACCTTCAGCCTTATTTTCCCCATTCCATTCAAAGCTGAATTTTTTTTTAAAAGAAATTGTCTTTACTCCTTCGCCTCTCATTTATTTGACTTTCTACTCATGTCATCCCATTGTAATCTGGCTTCTATCTCCACCTCTCACTGGCTATTTCCTCACTACTAGTTTCCTTGTTATTCTTCCTTTCTCATCTTACTCAGCCTCTGTAGGGTTTGACCCTGTTGGTCTCTTCCTCTTTGTTGGTTTTTGTAGCACTACCCTTCTTTTCTTTGTCTCTATCACTGACTTATCTTCCTATTGTTGCTTCTTCAACACTGCTGTTCCCCAAGGTTCTTTTTTCAGTCTTGATCTTTGCTTAGAGTCTACACTTTCCCCAGGTAATATCAACCAATACTTTGGTTTAAACTACTTCCCCAAATCTTATCTCTAGCTCAGACTTATGTGGGCTTCCCTGGTGGCTCAGATGGTAAAGAATCTGCCTTCAGTGCATGAGACCAGGGTTCAATCTCTGAGTCAGGAAGATCCCCTGGAGAAGGGAATGGCAACTCACTCCAGTATTCTTGCCTGTAGAATTCCATGGTGGGCTACAGTCCGTGGAGTCACAGAGTCAGACACAACTGAGTGACTAACATTTTCAGACTTACGTACTGAATACTCTTCTTACTGTACTCCAGGCACCTGTTTGCTCAGCCCATCATTTCCTACCTGCTCACATTCCATTCTTAGAATCCACATTCTAGAAGGGACAGCGCTAGAACCCACAGAAGCCCACCTCTGTGCACATGTGGTCACCTAACCCAAAGAGAGCCAATCAGATTCTCTCTCACTGGAATTCATAACTGAAACTTGGAGGCTTAGAGGTAGAAACAAGTAGGCAGAGATCTAAGTCATATGGAGTTGAGCCAAGGTCAGCCTCTTGACAACCTTAGATACATGTAATCCATGTTCTGGTGAAGCAATAACTAAGCTTGCTACAGAACCTTAGAGAATGAAGCAGAAATGAAGCACAACAACCACACTGCCTCGGTGAAAGATGAACAGTAGCTACAGACAAATTTCTAGTATGTGGGAGCCTCAACTCTACCTACCCCCTGCTGTTGAGTTCTATGAGATTCTTCCATAACCTTCCAAAAAGTCAGGATTTTGTTAGCCAGCTTCACAGAATTTCCTGACCACATGGACAATTTATCTTTTGCATAACAATCTCCTCGCTAGAAACATCATATTAGGTGATCTTGAGACTATCCAAGGTACTTCAGACTCAACATAGTAGTTCATAGTTCAGTGGCTCAGTCATGTCTGACTCTTTGCGACCCCATGAATCACAGCACACCAGGCATCCCTGTCCATCACCAACTCCCGGTGTTCACTCAGACTCACATCCATTGAGTCCGTGATGCCATCCAGCCATCTCATCCTCTGTTGTCCCCTTCTCCTGCCCTCAATCCCTCCCAGCATCAGAGACTTTCCCAATGAGTCAACTCTTCACATGAGGTGGCAAAAGTACTGGAGCTTCAGCTTCAGCATCAGTCCTTCCAATGAACACCCAGGACTGATCTCCTTCAGAATGGACTAGTTGGATCTCCTTGCAGTCCAAGGGACTCTCAAGAGTCTTCTCCAACACCACACTTCAAAAGCATTAATTCTTCAGCGCTCAGCCTTCTTCACAGTCCAACTCTCACATCCATACATGACCACAGGAAAAACCGTAGCCTTGACTAGACGGACCTTAATTGGCAAAGTAATGTCTCTGCTTTTGAATATACTATCTAGGTTAGTGATAACTTTCCTTCAAGGAGTAAGCGTCTTTTAATTTCATGACTGCAGTCACCATCTGCAGTGATTTGGGAGCCCAAAAAAGTACAGTCTGACACTGTTTCCACTGTTTCCCCATCTATTTCCCATGAAGTAATGGGACTGGATGCCATGATCTTCATTTTCTGAATGTTGAGCTTTAAGCCAACTTTTTCACTCTCCTCTTTCACTTTCATCAAGAGGCTTTTTAGTTCCTCCTCACTTTCTGCCATAAGGGTGGTGTCATCTGCATATCTGAGGTTATTGATGTTTCTCCCGCCAATCTTGATTCCAGCTTGTGTTTCTTCCAGTCCAGTGTTTCTCATGATGTACTCTGCATAGAAGTTAAATAAGCAGGGTGACAATATACAGCCTTGACGTACTCCTTTTCCTATTTGGAACCAGTCTGTTGCTCCATGTCCAGTTCTAACTGTTGCTTCCTAACCTGCATGCAGATTTCTCAAGAGGCAGGTCAGGTGGTCTGGTATTCCCATCTCTCTCAGAATTTTCCACAGTTTATTGTGATCCACACAGTCAAAGGCTTTGGCATAGTCAATAAAGCAGAAATAGATGTTTTTCTGGAACTCTCTGGCTTTTTCCATGATCCAGCGGAAGTTGGCAATTTGATCTCTGGTTCCTCTGCCTTTTCTAAAACCAGCTTGAATATGGCCAACCAGAATGACTCATTTCCTGCACTCAGCACCACATCCTACCCTAACTGTTATTTCTTATCTAAGAGAAAGGAACCATTTCTCCTTAATACTACCGTTTAGAAATCTGGAAATCTTCTAATCTCAGACTTCTCTTTCTCACTCCTCGTGGCTAATAAATTCTTGAAACAACTTCCTTCCCCACTGCCTCCTCTGAATTGTTTCAATCTCTTGTCGTTTCTTGCCTATTTTGCTGAAGTAGCCTTGGAAACTTTTGTACTACAGCAAAAATGATCTATGTAAACCACAGATATGCTAGTGATTTTCCTGGCTAAAATACTTCAGTGACTCCTCCTTTATCCTTTTAGAATAAGCCTAAACTCTTTAGTATGACATAATCTAGCTCTGTTGAGCTTTCTAACTTCATCCCTTGTCACTCTCCAATAGGTATGCTCTGTTCCAGTCACATTGAATTATTATGAATTCCTTGTATGTAACATGCTCTCTCTCCTTCAAACCTTCACATTTTCTTACTTCCTCTGTTCACACCTTTTTTTTTTGCCCCCTTCTCCACCCATCCACATTTTTCTCCTCAGGTGGGTAATGGCTATCTTTCAAGTTTAGATGATGTCTCCTCGAGGTAGACATCAGCTAAGTATCCCTCTGATGTATCCTAAATAGCCCTTTGTCAAAGAAAATATAACAAAATATAACTGTCTACTCTTCTGTCTCCTTTGCAAAACTGTGAGTAACTTGAGCGCTGCCCTAGTCATTATTGTAATTATAATACAGTGCCCAGTTTATAGTGGAAGCTCAATAAACACTTGTTGAATAAACAGTACACCAAAAAGACATAACTTCTGCACTCAAAGACCTTATAGAAGTAGTGAAAAATGAGAAAGCCTATGTATATGGCATGGTGTCAAATTCTACACCATGTAGACATGGGATACTATGAGAAAGTTGAAAAGAATAATTGGCTGTGTCCAAGAACCTTCAGGAAATAAGACAGGCATTTCTACTTTCTCATCAAGCCTGAATGCCTGTCTTATTTCCTGAAGGCTGTTGAGCCACTTGTAGCCAGTGCCAGCCTACTTATCTTTCACAAGCTGCAAAAGCTGCTACATGTTGATGTACCACAGTTTAAAGGCTCTGAATACTAGATTCATAAAACAAATTTACTCCAAGGAAACTAGACAGCTGTCTTAGCAGTGGAAAACCTTAAAAAACTTTTCAAGCTATTGGAGTACTTAAAAATATTTTGGATTCAATAAAACCCCAAATATGTCTCACTCTTGGAAATTTTCCCTCTTAATTTTGAAACATATGAGTAGTGTTGAAGAAATTAATCTGTATTTCAAGTCAACCACACTTACCTCATCTAGTTAGAAGACTGTGTATTATTCCAGGAAACTCCAGGGTCCTTATTAGAAGCTTTTAGACTTAGAAACAGGAAATCAGATTTTATCTCCAATGTAATTTTAACCTCAGTATTTAAACATTTCCAGTAATTTTTAGGTTTCATCAAAGGGTTACTTCATTCTCCAATCCTTTGAAGTATTACATTTGGACAAAAGTTCTTGTGTTTAAATTGTACAGAATTTTCCTGTTGATATCTCTATAAATCCTCAGTCAAAATGACTCCCAGTTCGAAAATTTGCATACATTCTCTTATCCTTGTGGAATCTGTGAGAAATTAACCTACAAGAGATATCAAACTTTAGATCATTATAATTGCCAAGAACCATTGACTAACATAGTATAAGATTTTGGTTACTGGTAATTCTAAGAAAACTCCTTAACAAAATTTGAAAAGATGGATTTTTATACCTGCAATAAGAGGGAAAGAATATCGATTTATTAGAAAATAAAATATTGAGTCTAAAAGTTGCAAATGGCTCTTAATTCATATTAATCATTGCAATTCTTTCAGGTCTATTAAAAAGGAATTTAGGGAGCCAAAGAAGAAGGTATAATTAACGTCACCTGGTGACTTATTCAATTACAAACTATAAGGCTGCTACTATAAACAGTTCCCACTAGCTTAGAAGGAGTGAAGCTCTTCTTTAAGGATGAGAGCCATTATCAGATAAACCTCATTTCATTTTTCCCAGAAGTTATCTCCCAGCTGAGGAGAACTTAATCTGGAATCCTACTCTGTGGTTTTCTTTGAAAAGACTTTTAACATCCAATGCTGCTTAAAACTTTGTATTTTGAAGTATATATTCTTGTTCATCTATGCCGTATTTGTTCATCTCGCATCAAGTTGTTACTAGTTGATTGAATAGGCATCTGCAGTGGTTACAGTTGCCACTAAAAAGCCAAGTTCCCCTTCACTGGTATCAGTGCGTCTTGATCTGTGGGCCTTTTTGAGAATGATGCGGACTCTGTTTAATAACTTAGGAGAAATGACTGCTGCTGTAGGATACAAAACTGCTTTGCAGTAAAGGGAGATATTAACGTGACTAGAAGCCTGAATCCAATTGAGACGTCTTTCCTAGTGAAATGAGCATACGGAGATGTTTTACCATGCTCTTTCGAATCATGGTCAGTCTAGAATTTAAAGTATATTTCCCTTTTCTTTTTCTAACATCACATTCCTTTGAAGATTGCCCATTCTCCAAAACAAAGCTCACAACTACTGGGATTTTTAAATCACACAACTTGTAATTGTGAGTCACTGGCTGATTCATCTTATAAAGTCGCTAAACCCCTCATCTTACAACACGGACCTTTAATTCCTCCACTGGTAATTCAGATGTGAGCTTGCAGCTGTTATATGTCACCATTGTTGTTAGTTGTTAAAAATATGTCAAGAGTTTTGTTTTGAGGTGTTGGGGTTCTTTTTTGTTTGTCTGTTTATGCAAGTTTAGACTGAAATAAGACATTGCCAGAAAGCAATGCTTTTAAGCAGGAATTGAATTTTCAAGTTAATATTTTAATAATTATGTCTTTATTTGGCTCAATTTCACTTGAGATTTGGTCCAACAGTCATCTCTTCAAAATATCCTGAATAAATCAAATACTGAAAAAAGAATCCTAAAAATGATGAGCTTTATTGAATTCTGAAAACACCTCAAGAAAAAAAAACAAAAAACACTAATAATCACACACTTGTAAAGCAAGAGAAAGCCCCTTACAAAATTCAGCCAGGCAAAAAGCCTAACAGTTGAACATAGCTTTACCTGACTTTCTTTGTCAGAAAGACCTCTGAAAAAAAGAGGCTTCAGGCTTCCATTGGTCACTCTCAATCTCTTTCCCTCATGAGGGCCCAGTTCTGTTATTATTGGGTAATTCCAGCTTTGTACCTGAATAGAAAATGGAAGAACCCTTTCCTCTAAACGCTTGGTTTCAAGGTGTCTTGGAGGAGCTGGCCTCAAAAATCACACTATTTTGCTACTGGTGTATATACTGGTCTCCAGTACTCTTGCCTGAAAATCCCATGGACGGAGGAGCCTGGTAGGCCGCAGTCCATGGGGTCGCTAAGAGTCGGACACGACTGAGCGACTTCACTTTCACGCATTGGAGAAGGAAATGGCAACCCACTCCAGTGTTCTTGCCTGGAGAATCCCAGGGATGGGGGAGCCTGGTGGGCTGCCGTCTCTGGGGTCGCACAGAGTCGGACACGACTGAAGCGACTTAGTAGTAGTAGTAGTAGTATATACTGGTCTCCAGGTACCTGCAGCATCAGCATCACCTAAGAACTTGTTAGAAATGCCGAATCTCAGGCTCTACCCAAACCTACTGAATTAGAATCTGAATTTTAATAAAATCCTCAAGTGATTCACATACTCATGAAAGTTTCAGAAGCAGTATTTATTATCAGCTCTACTATATAATCTCACTGAGATATTGCACCTGTGAACTATCAGAATGGATAAACAGTCTCTTCAGTTCAAATTAGACTTAAGCTAAACTAGTTCATCTGGTACTTATATAAATTTGTTTCTTTTTAAGTCCAAAAGTAACTTGGCAAAGAACGAGTCTTATCATTATTGAATCCTAAGTATTGGAGAGCTACTACATTTTTCTGTTTAGAATCAGATTCTACTTTTCAATGAAGTCAACACATTTAATTTTGTTACAAAATGAATCCTACCAAAGCTCTCCACCAAGCCTGTCCCTCAAAGGCTGTTAATCTTTGGTAAAATCCATGTTTGGGCTAGTCTTGGTCCTTGATAAACTGGTAAAATAGTAGTTCTCATTTATCAAATGCCAAGAACAAATAACAACAGCTTTATCAAGCATAGTTCTAAGCTGTTACCTATTTAACTTACTGAATCCTCAAAACCACCCTAAAATGTAGGTTCTATCATTATAATCCCTGTTTTAGAGATCAGGAAACTGAGCCATGAAGAGGTTGAATAATTTATCTCTGGTCATAAAATCACACAGTGTCAGAACTGGCATCTGAGGCCGCTTCCAGAGCCTAGACACCTAATCCTGAGGCTATAATACCCTGAATGCCAGGTGTATGTTATCTCTGCCCCTCACAACAGCTTTACAGTGTACATAGTGTGAGAACACCAAGATCTCATAGACTAGGATGTGATGAAGCCCTGTGTTTCCCCCTGAGTTCATGCTACCTCCCGGCTCTTCCTGACAGGCTGGCCCAGGAGTTCAGTTCCCTCTGTCAACATAACAAAGGTAAGAACACCTCACTTCATGCCTCCTCCCCTCCAGCCATATCCAACGTGTATTTTATATGTATCCAGCGTGGTATATTTTCCAAGGATGGGTTTGCAGCCCTGTCAACTGTGATCCTTCAAGTTTACAAGTCAAACCCTGATCCTGAACACAAACACAAATCTGATTACTCTGTAGGGCCTTCTTGCAGCCTCACTGGAAAGCCAGGTTTTAGTCATCGTTAGTATTCTGGTCAGACAGGAAAGCTCCCTTGAAGAGTTGCAGTGGAGGGGAATGAAGCTTTGCACATCATAAATAGTGATTTTATTAAAATGTAGAAAAATTGTTGAGAAACAGAAGTGATGGGTAGGAGGTTGCCATGGCAACTCAACCATCCCTTGGTTTTCAAAGAGTGGGGAAGACCAAGGAATAGTAAATAAAGAAAAGGAAATAGAGGAAGTCTGGATGACACGTGATCGCAAATGGAATGAGAGCTCAGAAGGACGAGTTTCAAATCAAGTGATGAGCTGGGAAGCAGAACTAGGCTTCACAAGATATTGCCCTTCCTCAAAGATTAAGGAACCTGGTGAAGGCAAATCTTAGTCATCAGCTTTGCAGTGTGGCTGAGCCATAGAAGCCACCAAACAATGTGGCTCTCGACTTATGGATAGACAACTCTCACAAGGAGGCAGGGATTCTCCTGGCATGCTCCTGGGAATTACCCCCCATGATCTCTGTGCATATTTTAATATATTGCTTCTGAGATCACTATTATTGATGCCCACCCCTCACTTTAGCATTGCTGATTGATTCTGGGCAGATTAAGAAATGTCAGGACTGTTCAGAATGCTACCCTTCATACCTACTCTTTGTGACCCTGTAGACTATAGCCCACCAAAGCTCCTGTGTCCATGGCATTCTCTAGGCAAGAATACTGGAGTGGGTTGCCATTTCCTTCTCCAGGGGATCTTTCTGATCCAGGGATTGAACCCAGATCTCCTGCATTGCTGGCAGATTCCTTACCATATGAGACACTAGGGAAGTTTCTATAATACCTTGGATGAATTCATATATAACAAATTTAAAATATTAAGGGAAACTAAGGTGAAAGGATAACCCTTATTCAGCACTTTACAGGATACCAAGTGTACTTGCATTATCTCATTTGATACATGGGGGCAGCTTCAGCAAGCTGGGACTACCCAGCCCTGCAGCAGCTCACAAAACCTGATGTGCAGCTCAGACTGAAGTAAAGTAACTAAGCTCCCCTGTGTGCAAGAATTTTCCATCTCTCCTGGAGAATGGAATTAACGGTGATGGTTTACAGCATTTTCAGTACCTTCATCACACATTGTAACAACTTGAACAATGCTCTATCTCCATTAATTAACACTTGTGCTTTTGAAATTTGTGTGTGTGTGTGTGTGGTGAGAGAGAGAGAAAAGAGAGAAAGACACATACATGCAGATACACACAGCACTTTACACTATTTCTGCTAATAGAGGAGAGTCATGCTGGAGATAAACAGAAGACTATCCAAAAATAAATTTAGGACTTTGTAATGCATGACATAGGCTTCCCAGGTGGCTCAATGGTAAAGAATCTGCCTGCCAGGCAGGAAACACGATTCAACCCCTGGATCAGGAAGATCCCCTGGAGAAGGAAATGGCAACCCACCACAGTATTCTTGCCTGGGAAATCACGTGGACAGAGGAGTTTGGCGGACTACAGTCTATAGGGTCACAAAGAGTCGGACACGACTTAGTGAATGAGCACAAGCAGAAATGCATGACATCTATTGTAGGAGAGGCTGCTAGCAGATATCTGAGATAATTTTAAAGTCAGACTGCATTTTCCCCCATGCCCTCTGCAAAAGAAGCTACGGGAAGTTGGTTAGGAGGGAAAGCATTAGTCACTCAGTCGTGTCAAACTCTTTGCGACCACATGGGATTTTCCAGGCAAGAATACTGGAGTTGGTTGCCATTTCCTTCTCCAGGGGATCTCCTGACATAGGAATCGAACCCGGGTCTCCCGCATTGCGGGCAGACTCTTTACCATCTGAACTACCAGGGAAGTACAGGGCTAGGAGGGATTGCTAAGCTAAGTCACTTCAGTCGCGTCCGACTCTGTGCGACCCCACAGACAGCAGCCCACCAGGATCCCCCGTCCCTGGGATTCTCCAGGCAAGAACACTGGAGTGGGTTGCCATTTCCTTCTCCAATGCATGAAAGCAAAAGGTGAAAGTGAAGTCGCTCTGCTGCTGCTGCTGCTGCTAAGTCGCTTCAGTCGTGTCCGACTCTGTGCGACCCCATAGACGGCAGCCCACCAGGCTCCCCCGTCCCTGGGATTCTCCAGGCAAGAACACTGGAGTGGGTTGCCATTTCCTTCTCCAATGCATGAAAGTGAGAAGTAAAAGTGAAGTCGCTCAGTCAGGTCCAACTTAGCGACCCCATGGACTGAAGCCTACCAGGTTCCTCCATCCATGGGATTTTCCAGGCAAGAGTACTGGAGTGGGGTGCCATTGCCTTCTTTGGCTAGGAGGGAAGCAGGCAGGAATTAAAAACTGGCCCCAGATAATCCACTGATCACCTGGCAGAACATTGAGCCATGACACATACATCTAGAGTACAGTATCAGCCTCCCCACTGGTCAGATCTCAAGAACAAGCCTCATAAGCCTTGGGCAGGGCTCAAGAAAGCTGACATGGTGGCTGAAGGGAAAAGCATTGCCAGAGAGAAACTGCCCTCCAGGCAGAGTCAGGGCCTCCTCAGACTGGAAAAACATGATGGACGAGAGGGAAGGTTCTCAGTGAGATAAAGGCACACTTGATCATCGTGTTCCAGGATGCTCTTCCCGGAGAGCTGAACACTTGGGGAAGTAAGTTCAGAAAGGCCACAGGGTTCAACATGATATATATCAGGTCATCCAGAGGACAGAACTGATGGCCTATGGTGAATAGAGATTTAACTTTGGGACCAAGGACCAGGCTTGATCACTCAGAACTTTTGTGTGGCAGAAGCCTTATTACAGTGAAAAAGTACAGGGAAAGGTTCTGACAGACATCAGAAGGGGGCCGGAGAGTGCCCCACTCACTAGCCTTATCGAGGTCTTAATATACTTTTACCAAACCCACTTCCACAACATATATCTTAAATTAACAAGATTAGAACTAACAATAGGAAGGTCATACCAGACCCACTCCCACAACATACCTCTTAAGATAACAAGATTAATCAGAAGGTTCCTGTTAAGAAGGAGTAACATGTCCTCAAGCAAGATACATTTGTTATTATATAATCATTAGTATAGCACTTAAGGAAAAACATACCCTGGATCAAGATGAGTTGTTGTGTTGTGTAATCATTAGCTCTGAGCTTAAAGAAAATAATGTGTAATATAACTAAGAGGAAACAAAGTAGAAAAAGAAAAAATGCTTGTCCATTTCTCCTCCTAGAGAGCCCCAGACCCCTTTCTACTCCTTGGGGACTCTGGACTTCTTTTCAACCTAAGAATTAACTCTCTCAGAACTAAGACTCAAAGAAGATAGAGCATGAATTTGAACTGTGCACCCAATCTTTTGCTTCTCTCAATATTCCTCACATTTCTTGCACTGGCAGTTGCAGCGGTGGGGGTGAGGGGCAGGATAGAAACTCATTAATTATGTAGACATGGTTGCAAAGTTAAATTGAGAGAAATCTGTGGTTTTGAATTACATATTTGCAGGTTCAGCTGGGGAAGTTGATGAAGAACACTGATATTCACAACTTCAAACTATGAAGCCATAAGCAGTGGGTTTCCTGTACTAAGTCAACTATGAAATGGTTGAAATGATCCATTTATTTTTTTCTGTTTTCTTTCTTTAAACTTTTTATTTTATATTGGGGTATAACTGATTAACAAACAACGTTGTGATAGTTTCAGTGAACATCAAAGAGACTCAGCCATACATATACATGTATCAGTTCTCTCCCAAACCCCTCTCCCATCCAGGCTGCCACATAACATTGAGCAGAGTTCCATTTGCTATACAGTAGGTCCTTGTTGGTTATCCATTTTAAGTATAGCAGTGTGTACATGTCCGTCTCAAACTCCCTAACTATCCCTTCCCCTCCAGCAACCATAAACTAGTTCTCCCAGTCTCTGAGTCTGTTTCTGCTTTGTAAATAAGCTCATTTATATCATTAAGTGATCCATTTCTATCAGACATAAAATGCTGCTTAAAATACTCCCTAGTCTTATCATCTCTCCCTACAAACACACACACACACACACACACACACACACTCACACATACACACACACACTCACACACACACACATACACACACACACACACACATACACACACACTCACACAGTGTATTCTGTTATTTCCCAAATCTCTCCTTTCTCTTCCCTTTTATCTTTTGTTTAGTCCCACACAGTCTTTCACTTCTTCATCAGCTGCATTTATTAATCCAGGGCAAGTGTTTGAACATCTGACCGGCTAAATATGAGGGCTGCAACTGCCAAAGTGCTCCCTCCAAGACTGCATTAACCAACAGACTGCCAAGAAAAGCTCACAGTAACAATAACTGATATTTACTGAGTACCTACTTACCATGTGCAAGGCACTGGGATAATAACTCTCATGCATTCAGATTCTTCAATAACTCCTTCAGTCCCTCCATAGGCAACCATTTGGGAAGTGTCACTCTCCCTACAATAGAGGTGAGACCCTGAGCCAAAGAGGGGTGGGTGACTCACAGAACTCACAGAGCTGGTAAACAGTGGGGTTAGGAGAACAGGAACTGCTTTCCTCTGCCTCCCCAACACTGAAGATCTCTCTGATGTTGTCCAAGCTATTTTCCTCAAGAATAAATGTTTCACAGTACATTGGTGGATGCCAGGGGCTGGTAGGGGGGAGGGGTGGAAAGGGGCAACGGGGACTTAGTGTTTAATGAGACCGAGTTTCAGTTTTGCTTACTCAGCAGCGTCAGTTATGTCTGACTCTTTGCGACCCCACGGGCTGTAGCCCACCAGGCTCTTCCATCTGTGGGAGCTTACAGGCAATAATACTGGAGTGGGTTGCCATTTTCTTCTCGTGTTTCAGTTTAGGAAACTGAAAACTCAGGAGGTGGATGATGCTGAAAGTTGCACACAATGTGAATGTATTTAGTGTGACTGAACTCTACAGTTAAAAGTGGTTAAAATAGTATGTTTTATATTATGTGACTTTTACCACAAAAAAATTTTTTTAATAAATGTTTCATATTAAAATGCTTTAACTGATTTAACATTCGGTTCATGTGTCATGTTTGTTTTCTCAGTGATAGTTAACATATGCCCTCTCTCCATTTCTGCCTCTAACATCCACTGACATGAGCTTCTTAATGCCTTGGCATCCGGCAGCCACTTGGCGTCTTGCTGTGGTTCTCCTCCCTGATCTTAACTTTGCATGTTGGGAAGGAAGGCAGGGCTGAATGGGCCAGCAGCTCATCTCTTCCTTTAGTTCCATGAAGGCTCTCCAGTTTCTGCTCTGACCTGTCTCTCCTCCAGACTCTATCTTCTCATTCTCCTCGCCTTCCCTCATTCTTCAGTCTCTTTTTCCTTCAATAACCAAAAACTACTTAGACCCTCAATAGTGCACTGTCCCGAAACCCCACGTAGATGGTGCTCAAGGGTCACCACAGCTTTCAAGTAGCTTTCTCCCAAGGTCTTGCCCTCCTCATGGCTCCATCTTTTGGCTTCTGCAACACTGAGCTGCCTTGCTTCCCTCGATACTAATCACTGCTCTTTTATCCTCCTCATGGTCCTTTTCATCTGCCTTTCCCTTCAGTGCTATATCTCCAAGGTTCAGCGCTCAGTCCTCTTTTCTTCTCCTCCAATCTCTTCCTGGGTCATCAAATTCATTCCAGGGGTTTACTCTCTTTGGACTAACTCCCTAATCCATGTCTCTATCCTTAGCCTCACTCTTAAGCTCCTCACTTCCAACAGTCTGCCAGGAGCGGCCCCTGAAATGACTCATTGGCACTTCCAATCCCACCTGTCCGGGTAAAGCATTCACCATCTTTCACTGAATCAGCCCCTTCTGTCCTCCTTATTTCTAGGAAATACCACCTTCAGTTACCCAGTTAGAAAAATGTGTTGTAATCTTAGATTTCTACATCTTCCTCACCCATGGTATTCTACTAGTTTTAAAGTATGAAGATTCTTCTTATATCTCTCTCGTTACTACTCTATTCAAAAACCCTCAGGGGTCCTCTGCTGCCTGTTGATGAAGAGGCAGCTCTCACACTATCTCTGCATTTCATCTCTTCATTGGTAGCCCAAACCGATCCTTCTTACCATAGTTTGCTCCCACCAAACTAGCCACTACCCTCTTCTCAAACACATCCCAAGCCTTCCTGCCTCCCTGTTCTGACGCCTGCTGTTCCTGATACCTGCAACACCTCCTCCAACACATGTGAGGTCTTTCCCAACTCCCTTCAGTTCAGTTCAGTTCAGTTGCTGAGTCGTGTCTGACTCTTTGCGACCCCATGAACCACAGCACGCCAGGCCTCCCTGTCCATCACCAACTCCCAGAGTTTACCCAAACTCATATCCATTGAGTCAGTGATGCCATCCAACCATCTCATCCTCTGTTGTCCCCTTCTCCTCTTGCCTTCAATCTTTCCCAGCATCAAGGTCTTTTCAAATGAGTCAGCTCTTTGCATCAGGTGGCCAAACTTTTGGAGTTTCAGATTCAACATCAGTCCTTCCAATGAACATCCAGGACTGGTCTCCTTTAGGATGGACTGGTTGGATCTCCTTGCAGTCCAAGGGACTCTCAAGAGTCTTCTCCAATACCACAGTTCAAAAGCATCAATGCTTTGGTGCTCAGCTTTCTTCATAGTCCAACTCTCACATCTATACATGACTACTAGAAAAACCATAGCCTTGACTAGACAGAACTTTGTTGGCAAAGTAATGTCTCTGCTTTTAAATATGCTGTCTAGGTTGGTCATATTTTCCTTCCAAGGAGTAAGTGTCTTTTAATTTCATGGCTGCAATCACCATCTGCAGTGCTTTTGGAGCTCAGAAAAATAAAGTCAGCCACTGTTTCCACTGTTTCCCCATCTATTTGCCATGAAGTGATGGGACCTGATGCCATGATCTTAGTTTTCTGAATGTTGAGCTTTAAGCCAACTTTTTCACTCTCCTCTTTCACTTGCATCAAGAGGCTCTTTAGTTCTTCTTCACTTTCTGCCATTAGGGTGGTGTCATCTGCATATCTCAGGTTACTGATATTTCTGCCAGCAATCTTGATTCCAACCCCCTTCCTGACAACTTAATGAGGCTTCTTAAATTTTTGAGGTATCTATTGTGTTCTCCTCTTTGTTGTTTCCCTTCATGGATCACAGCCTTGTTGTGGCAAGGGGACTTGGGCAACTGGGTGAAGCTCTGAGCCATGCTGTGCAGGGCCACCCAAGATGGATGGGTCACAGTGAAGAATTCTGACAAAACATGGTCCACTGGAGAAGAAAATGGCAACCCACTCCAGTATTCTTGCCTGGATAACCCCACGGACAGAGACATCACATTGCAGACAAAGGTCTGTACAGCCAAAGCTATGGTTTTTCCAGTAGTCATGTACCGAAGTGAGAGTTGAATTGTAAAGCAGGCTGAGTGCTGAAAAATTGATGCTTTCAAGTTGTGGTGCTGAAGAAGACTTTTGAGAGTCCCTTGGACAGCAGGGAGATCAAACCAGTCAATCCTAAAGGAAATCAACCCAGAATATTCCTGAATATTCAGTGGAAGGACTGATACTGAATGAAGCTAAAGCTCCAATACTTTGGCCACTTGATTCAAAGAGCCAACTTATTGGAAAAGACTCTGATGCTGGGAAAGGTTGAAGGCAAAAGGAGAAGGGGGCCACAGAGGATGAGATGAGCTATCCTCTGCAAGCAGTGAGATCTTTGGAATAATGGTCATAGCTGCTGAGCACTGCCACTTATTTGTTTAACTGTTTAAACCTCTCATCAACCCTGAAACTTGGCACTGTAATTCCTGTTTCGCAGATGAGGAAACTGAAACACAGACAGGCTCAACGGCATGTTTAAGTTCACAAAGCTAGAAGGGAGGCACCCGGGTTCTTACCCCAACCCTCTGGTTTCAAAGCCCATGCTCTGACCACAATGGTGTAATGAAATGCAGATTCTAAATGCTGAGAGTTTACTCCTAGGTTTTAATGGCCAAAATAGCAAAACCACATCCTGGGCTGATCTTCACAGGTACGACCTGACACGCACAGATGTGTATTTGATTGTGATTGTGATTTTGAGTATATACGCCATGCAGTGGGGGAGCAGGGTTACATTCTGCAGTTTAGCTGGTGTTTGTATATCTGCTACTTCTTCCCCAATACAAGCTTCCAGAGAGGAGTAGTACTCTCCATGATTTTATTCTGCCTCTGGAATCTAATCTAGGGCTTATCATACAGTAGCTGACCCACAATTTTAGAACTGAACTGTATTTTCATATGTAAAGTCAGTTCTCAAGCTACACACCTCCTTTAAACCTTCTGTTGTTTGCCCCGACTTCTCCTAGCCTCCTGATGCACACCTACTCTCTCACAGAACAGGTGCAGTTCAGTAGAATGTAAGCAAATCAGCTATGAATGTCAAAACAGGATTTAATCAATTATTAATTTGGGAGAACCAGGAGAACAAAAAATAAATACCCCAATGAGGTCATGCTATGAAAAATGTGAAAGTCTCTTAGACCTAATATTTAATTTAGACTTACTGTCTGAGTTACTTCCCAGCTTCCCAGATGCAAGCCAGAAGCCATCAGACAAGACTTGTGATGATACTCAGCAGCCATAGAGGCCCAATGCAAAGGCCAAAGAGGAACCACTCCCTTGGGACAAGTGCCCAGAGGGCAGAGGCTGCGAAGCTTCTCCAAAGACCAATTAGCTCAAGTGTAGGAACCAAAGAGCCTGAGCCCTGACATCTGGATAAGTCAGCTTGCCAAGTCAGGGCTTGGTCTGATTCTGTAGGAGGCTGGGCTCTGAACCAGCATCAGCATCAGACTCTTACTTGCTCCATTCTCTCAAGGCCAGCCAGAAGGGAGATACAGCATGGAAACATTCCCTAGGGCTGAGGCGAGAGGACCGAGGCTGTAACAGTATTTAGATGTCAGGGCCACAGCGAATGCCAAAGGGGAGAGGGAATGGAGGATGGAAGAGTGGAAAGGCAGTGAGGGAAGCAGGTTCAGAGCATGAGTTTCCTGGCTCACTCAATTCACTTCACTTCCCCTGCTAGTTCTTGGCACCCATGTCATCTTAGCCACCGTCCCTGACCCCAAAAAAATTGCCTTCCTATAGCCTCCCAATGATTTCTCTCTCTCTCTCTCCCATGCTTCTGCCAAGGGACCTTCTTCCCTTGTTCCTCTGTGCTCACAGTCTCTAGAATCAGTTTCCCCTCCTCTGATCCCTCTCTGAGAAGGATGTGTCCACTCCTTGCTCAGCATCCCAAATCCATAAAGCAGACTCAGCTCCCAGGGCCAGGAAATCCATGGAGGTTTAGGATACAGAACGGAATCTCTTAATTACTTAATGATGCTCCACCAGAGGACTTCTCAGAGCCCAGCGGGAACAAGTTACCAAAGTGTCTCTTATCAGGCTGGGTTCAGAATAATGAGGCTTCTTAAATTTTTGAGGTATCTATTGTGTTCTCCTCTTTGTTGTTTCCCTTCATGGATCACAGCCTTGTTGTGGCAAGGGGACTTGGGCAACTGGGTGAAGCTCTGAGCCATGCTGTGCAGGGCCACCCAAGATGGATGGGTCACAGTGAAGAATTCTGACAAAACATGGTCCACTGGAGAAGAAAATGGCAACCCACTCCAGTATTCTTGCCTGGATAACCCCACGGACAGAGACATCACATTGCAGACAAAGGTCTGTACAGCCAAAGCTATGGTTTTTCCAGTAGTCATGTACCGAAGTGAGAGTTGAATTGTAAAGCAGGCTGAGTGCTGAAAAATTGATGCTTTCAAGTTGTGGTGCTGAAGAAGACTTTTGAGAGTCCCTTGGACAGCAGGGAGATCAAACCAGTCAATCCTAAAGGAAATCAACCCAGAATATTCCTGAATATTCAGTGGAAGGACTGATACTGAATGAAGCTAAAGCTCCAATACTTTGGCCACTTGATTCAAAGAGCCAACTTATTGGAAAAGACTCTGATGCTGGGAAAGGTTGAAGGCAAAAGGAGAAGGGGGCCACAGAGGATGAGATGAGCTATCCTCTGCAAGCAGTGAGATCTTTGGAATAATGGTCATAGCTGCTGAGCACTGCCACTTATTTGTTTAACTGTTTAAACCTCTCATCAACCCTGCAAACTTGGCACTGTAATTCCTGTTTCGCAGATGAGGAAACTGAAACACAGACAGGCTCAACGGCATGTTTAAGTTCACAAAGCTAGAAGGGAGGCACCCGGGTTCTTACCCCAACCCTCTGGTTTCAAAGCCCATGCTCTGACCACAATGGTGTAATGAAATGCAGATTCTAAATGCTGAGAGTTTACTCCTAGGTTTTAATGGCCAAAATAGCAAAACCACATCCTGGGCTGATCTTCACAGTACGACCTGACACGCACAGATGTGTATTTGATTGTGATTGTGATTTTGAGTATATACGCCATGCAGTGGGGGAGCAGGGTTACATTCTGCAGTTTAGCTGGTGTTTGTATATCTGCTACTTCTTCCCCAATACAAGCTTCCAGAGAGGAGTAGTACTCTCCATGATTTTATTCTGCCTCTGGAATCTAATCTAGGGCTTATCATACAGTAGCTGACCCACAATTTTAGAACTGAACTGTATTTTCATATGTAAAGTCAGTTCTCAAGCTACACACCTCCTTTAAACCTTCTGTTGTTTGCCCCGACTTCTCCTAGCCTCCTGATGCACACCTACTCTCTCACAGAACAGGTGCAGTTCAGTAGAATGTAAGCAAATCAGCTATGAATGTCAAAACAGGATTTAATCAATTATTAATTTGGGAGAACCAGGAGAACAAAAAATAAATACCCCAATGAGGTCATGCTATGAAAAATGTGAAAGTCTCTTAGACCTAATATTTAATTTAGACTTACTGTCTGAGTTACTTCCCAGCTTCCCAGATGCAAGCCAGAAGCCATCAGACAAGACTTGTGATGATACTCAGCAGCCATAGAGGCCCAATGCAAAGGCCAAAGAGGAACCACTCCCTTGGGACAAGTGCCCAGAGGGCAGAGGCTGCGAAGCTTCTCCAAAGACCAATTAGCTCAAGTGTAGGAACCAAAGAGCCTGAGCCCTGACATCTGGATAAGTCAGCTTGCCAAGTCAGGGCTTGGTCTGATTCTGTAGGAGGCTGGGCTCTGAACCAGCATCAGCATCAGACTCTTACTTGCTCCATTCTCTCAAGGCCAGCCAGAAGGGAGATACAGCATGGAAACATTCCCTAGGGCTGAGGCGAGAGGACCGAGGCTGTAACAGTATTTAGATGTCAGGGCCACAGCGAATGCCAAAGGGGAGAGGGAATGGAGGATGGAAGAGTGGAAAGGCAGTGAGGGAAGCAGGTTCAGAGCATGAGTTTCCTGGCTCACTCAATTCACTTCACTTCCCTGCTAGTTCTTGGCACCCATGTCATCTTAGCCACCGTCCCTGACCCCAAAAAAATTGCCTTCCTATAGCCTCCCAATGATTTCTCTCTCTCTCTCTCCCATGCTTCTGCCAAGGGACCTTCTTCCCTTGTTCCTCTGTGCTCACAGTCTCTAGAATCAGTTTCCCCTCCTCTGATCCCTCTCTGAGAAGGATGTGTCCACTCCTTGCTCAGCATCCCAAATCCATAAAGCAGACTCAGCTCCCAGGGCCAGGAAATCCATGGAGGTTTAGGATACAGAACGGAATCTCTTAATTACTTAATGATGCTCCACCAGAGGACTTCTCAGAGCCCAGCGGGAACAAGTTACCAAAGTGTCTCTTATCAGGCTGGGTTCAGACCTCCAGAAGGGCATCCACACCAACCAGACCCCACCTGGGATGCAGTGGGTGCAGGGTGGCGTGGGGAGAATCAAGGTCCAGGCAGGTTCTAATGTACCAATGCTCTACCACGAAGTTGAGGGATGGTGATGGGTCCTGCTGCCTGCAGAGCTTGCTGATGAGCTGCTACCCAGGGAGGAAGTGCTGCCAGTGAGCACAGAGCAACTCTGCAACAGAAAAGGAAGTGGCAGGGAGACACTCCCACCTGCCAGTCAGTTGGGGCTGGAACCCCCGCCTCACTGAGCACACTACAGCCTCCCAAGTGGGTGCAAGTTACTTAAGTGACACATTCTTCCCTACTCCTCACATTTTTTCCCCAGATCAAATCTGATATCAATGAGCATCCAGGACAGCCCTAAACCAACACCATTGACTTGGTCATTGAGAAAGGTCTAAGAAGAACTGGTGCATGACCCATTCATTTCATAGATTCTCGGGTGGTGGGGTGCGGGGCGGGCCCTCTCCATCCTCTGCAGTCCCTGGCTTCTGCAAGGCTGGTGTTGGTGATGGAGCCCCCAAATCTTTGTGAGACTGCCCCCTCCATGCTGGGGTCCAGCCCCAGTGTATCCAGGGTGATTCGAAGGGGAGATGGATAGGTGAGGAAACTTATTTATTTAATTAGAATTATAAGATTAGATTAGGAAGAAATAGTTTAGTAGGAAATTTAGGCGGAGAAAAGGAGGCTGAATAACTTGGTTTATGTGGAAAGCCAATAAAGTTCCAGACAAGGAGCTTGCGCCGTCTACGTTAGGCCACCACCGTCCGTTTGAATATCGGAAAGTGCCCGGCCCTGGGCTCTCTCTCTTATGGATCTTAGAAGCCGGGACAAGTAAGTAGACATGGCGAGCCTCCACGCCCCAGATGGGAATTAAAGAGGAGACACAGGGGAAACCAGTCCTTCCAATGACTGGCCTGTCTTCTATTGTACAGGAGGCCTTTTATACTTAGATTGTACATAGAGATCAATGGGTAATACAAAATTCTGCAGCGTTAGTAGCAGCCCAGACTCTCATCAAAACCGGGCTCTGTTTTTGCATACCCTCCCGTATACAAAAGGTCTCAGGTGGTTTACATTATCTTCTGGCCAAGAAGCTTGTTAACATTTTTATGGCTCTCTTCCTGGACAATTGTCTATCAACCAGAAAACTCCTTTTCCCTAGAAGTGTTTTTTCTTTACTCTGCATTACCCTCAAAGTACTAAATAAAGTTACATTCCTGTAGAAGAAAGGTGCAGTGGGTTATAATAAAGAAAGTACTTAACTCAAAGATCTAATATTGCTAATACCAGGTCTACTACCTGTTTTTCTATATACCAACTATATCTTACAAATAAAAGATATGAAAATTTGGCAGCAAGCATTGGCTCAACAAATGAAACCTTTAATCAGCCCTATTCTAATGATTTTGACTCCTCGGAAGCCCCTACATTCCTAGGATATTTTAAGCTTCCTGTGCCTCCCGCGGTCGGGAGGCCTCAAACAATCACATGCGCAGCTGTACGAGTCCTGAAGGCAGGCTAGAAAGCCATCAGAGAGGTTTTTGGATTGAAACACCCTTTCAAATGCAGAAGACTAAAGCCCTGAGTTGACTTTTTCCAGAGAATGTCAGAGGAGTGGAAAAGCAGGAGATTCTTATTTTTGGGGGGGTACACGCTCAGGAAATGCCAGGGGGAAAACCTGAGATCTGACTTGACCTTGCCCATCAAATCTCTGCCGCATAACCTTGTCACGGGTGGGATTCCTCACGCTGGCTCCCAGCACCTCCACTTGGTAGACAGTTCCCAAGCAGCTCAGAATTGGTGAGCTCTAGCTGTGTGCCACACTCTGGGCCAGCTGCTTTCCAGGAGTTCTCTAACTCTCCCAGGTAAGTACTGTTATGATTCTCAGATTCAGATAATGAAGCTCTGGCTTACAGAAGAGGACTTCCTTGTCTAAAATCACAATAGCTCAAAAGTGGCCAGACCAAGACTCACACTCTGAGTTCTTAACTAAAACAGGGTTGTGAACTATCATCCCTGCCTGGAGATCAGTGAAATTATGCAAGAGGAAAGGTGGAGGGAGGTGGGACCTGTGATGGTCTGGGGTGTATTTACCTTATTCAGAGGAGGCAGCTGCCACCCAAGTTCTATTTCTTGTTCCATGAGAATATTAACCTAGGTGATCAGATCTTCATATCTGAGGTTATAAGTATAGATTTATAAACATAATCTCCCAATTGCATTTGGTTATTGACAAAAAAATTGTTTTTTTAATCACAGTACCGGCCAACACTGAATAGGTCTCATAACCACATCTGAGAGCAGGCTGATGGTGCTCACTGTAATGCTATTCTAAAGCCCAGGGTCTTGGCCAGTGGGATTTGCTGTCTCCAAATGACTGTGTAGGTCTAGCTCTGGTGAATTGGAATTTTTCTTCTTGTTATTTCATCTGTGTCCTCAGTTCTGACATCAGGAGCAGCAGGGATTCCAAATTACTCTTCTCCTATCCTCTTCACTAGACTAAATACCCCAATCTTTTTAAGCATCCTCTTTGGGTTGGTTGGCAGGACCTTTGCCATGCTGACCCCAGACTTACCCCTGCTCACTCTCGTGACTCCCTAAATCCACTGCTTGGAACTGAGCCCTACCTTTCCTGAATGGTCTTTGGTAGTAGAGCAAGGCCGGCTCTCTGCCCCACCAAGATTCATTCAAGAATGGAGCCCAAAGTCACTTGACCTCTATGATGTTGACAATTTGCCTCATGTTTAGTGAAGGGTTCCTAGCCCCTCTCCCCAGTGTTCATTGTCTCTCTTGTGGGGAGTGTCACCCCCAGCCACCAGCCCTTCACCAGATGGCCCTGAACAATCACTCCAGTCCTTACAGGGACTTCCCCGGGGTTAGCCCTCTAACACCCATGGCTGTGAAATCCACGCTTGGCTAAACTTCCCTTCAGAGAAGAGAGCCCTTGGCACCAATAATCCAGCTCGCTGATTTGTGAAACAAATCCCACCCTCCTCCGTGCCTCTGTGCCAGTGTTTGGGTGATTTTTCTATGACTCATTATGTTCAAAGATTCTCCCCATTGCCTGATACTCATTGTCCAAACATACCATGCACAGACTAAAAGCCTGGCTCGAGTCACCATGGGTCAGAAGCCAAAGGGATGAGTCAAAGGTGAAAACTCAGAGGGTCAGAGGGAACAAACCATCCATACTTGACAGCTGTGGGCTTCACCATCTGCCGCAATGAGGGGCCTCTTTTAGTTCCAGTCTTGCCTGCCAACTTCCCTCATGAAACGGGGAAATGTAGATCTGATGAGCTGAGCTGGAAACTGAGAAAAGCAAAGCAGCCTGTTTTCTGCTCTCACTCTGCCTCCCGGTTCTTCCCCGTGACCACTGGGGCTGGGACTGAGCCAAGCAGCTGGATTCTCCCCTGAGCAGACTCACAGATGTCGTATCTCTGGCACAGACTCTCAGAAAGGTCCCAGCTGGGGAGGTTTCCTGGTGGCCAAGTGATCCTTCACAGCTGCCAGCCCAGTGATAAGGGATTCCAGCTGGTGCAGCAGGGTGACAAAATACAGATCCAGGCTTTGTCCTTTGGCTATGGAACCTGTCTGCCCCAGTCACTAGACTCAGGATGTAATTTATCAGCAAGGTAACTATGGGGAACCTGAGCCCTTGGCCCATCAAACCATTTAGTAAAAGTAGATTTCTGAGATAGCATCACAAGCACCACCAAAGAGCATCAGCTTTTCACTGGGCAGAGAGGTCCTGAAGCTGCCTGTGCACCCTGCAAGTGCTTAGGCATACACACAGGTGGGGGTTGCATATGGGGATAGTACCATGGACGTGACTCACAGCACAATGGCATCAGGCTCGTGCAGCGTCAGCATCAGGAACGACCATGAATTCTAACAGTCTTAGTAGTTGAACCCTCAGTCCAAACACAGTCCTATGCAGAACCAAGGCCCAAGAGCGGCCGCTCAGGTGGAAACCCAGGTAGAGCCAGAACCATGCCACCTCAGACGCTCCCAGCCTCTACCCACAGGGTTCCTTAGCCTCTTCTGCCGAGTCCTGGGCTCCACTTGACACAGCTGACAGCCCACCACACTGGTTCAATCCCTTATTGTTCAGAGGGAGAAACAGGCCCAGAGCATGTGTCATGCATTTTCCAAGGTCACATGGTGAATACATAGTACAGATTTAGCAGGATAAAAGGACTTGTAAACTGGGCCTTCAGTGAACCAAAACATCTGTACAAATGGTAGCTCCAGCAGGTAAGAGAATCTGCACATAAGATGAATTTTAATTTTGTCTTTGCCACTTTGCAGCTGCCTGTACTCAGACCAGCCCCCCATCTCAACTGGCTTAAGGCTGGGGCTAGGTCCAGCAGCTTCTTGAGGACTCTCCTGGTCAAACTTCAGCATCTAGAAAATGACAAGGACTCAGAAGAACAGAGCTGCCAGTGAGCAGAGAAAAGGGTTCCAGACAAAAGGGCATGCCCAGGAGGCAGGTGCTGTGGCCAGCCCCCGCCCCCTCCAGGATTCAGCACTTCTGTTGCAGTTGTTAGTCACCGTGGCTGTCATCAGGCCACAGACTGGTGCTCTGCTCTGGTTCCAGGAGTGGAGAATGAAGAAAAAGCAGAGGAGAAGAGGAAGGAGGAGGCAGAACCCTGGGAGGGAATTCAGCCCCCGAGGGCCTCCACCTGCAACCAGGTCTGCTCATCCTCCTCTCACCCCATGTCTGCTCCTCTCCTGCCTCCCATAGCTCCCCTGCACCTGGACCCTCACCTGCCTGATGATGTTCCTGCACTCCTCCCCCTAGGGACGCCTCATCACTTCTGATGGCACTTAGTTGCTGCCCTTTCAAATGGTGAAGGCTAGTGTTTCCCACGCCCCTCTCCCCAGAGTCATGGCCCACAGCCCTCCTGTTACAACCCTGCTCTTGGGAGGCTCCTGGACCTAGTGCAGCACCAGATTCCCTTGCTTTTTGACCATCTGTCAACAATCTGTCCCTCTCCAGTCCTTGCGAGCCTTGGCACCTGCCCCACAGGCTTCCCCTCGAGTCTAGGCGTCACCCTGACGTCCAGGCTCCTGGGCATCACCATTGCTCACTGACCTCCTCCTTTCCTCCTTCAGCCTATCCGTGACTATGAAGGGCTCTTAAGGGTACAGACTTGGAGAAGGGCATGGCAACCCACTCCAGTATGCTTGCCTGGAGAATCCCATGGACAGAGGAGCCCGGCGTGCTACAGTCCTTAGGGTCACAAAGAGTCGGACACGACTGAAGCAACTTAACCTGTACACAAGGGTACAGACTAGGCAGAGAGAAGGGACTTGTTTTTCTTTTAAGAGAAAGACCGATTCTTGCCCTCCCTTGCTAGGTGACAGGAAGCACCTGAAGATTGCTGATAAAGAATTATGTAAACCCCAACCTGAAACCCGGAGAGTAGTTACCAAGAAAGGAAGTGCTGATGGAGCTCACAGAAGAGTAAACCATCATCCGGTGTCAATCTTGAAGATTCCTAAAAGTAAACCTACAGCTCAGTTTCCAAGGAGGTGGGAGAAAAGTCGGACAACAAATACGAGCATGGATATTATTCACCCACTCCAGTACTCTTCCCTGGAGAATTCCATGGACAGAGGAGCCTGGCAGGCTACAGTCCACGGATTGCAGAGTCAGACATGAACACGACTGAGTGACCAACTTTTTTCGTTTTCAGACAAAGAATGATGTGACAAAGGCAGAGAGGACGGGAGCTGAATCGCAGGTCATGTTGAGGCATATAACAAGACATGAGAAAGCGAGCTTTGATGCAGGCACCCCTTAAGAGCCAAACAGGCCATTCTGAGTCTTCACAAAAGCAAGGGAATCTGTAAAGGAACGGAGGTGAAAGGAAGGTGCTCTGAGAAGGATTCTGACCAAGGACACTGCAGGTATGTGGTGACCCCAGGATGAAGGGCTAGACTCTGGGCGTTGGAATTGGAAAGGGAGGGGCCAATCCCAAAGCATTAACTATAACTCCAACCAGCATATCAAGGCCAGAGGGGCAGAGGTTGGGTCCCCTTCTCAGACAGAGATCCTGCCCGGAGCTTTGACAGTGCCTGGCCTGCCATAGGCCCAGCTGTCCGTGGGCTTTGTGCTGCCATCTGGTGGTGGTGGAATGGAAGGCCAGTCTGAGTGATTCCAAGACTTGCAATTCGAGGTGCCGCCAGGGAGGGTGCTGTGATTAGCTGTTGAAGTTTGCTGAGGCTCTTAGGGAGAGGTGGTGACACTGGGGTCCTCAAATCCTTAGTTTTTCTAAAAGGGGCAGTTTCCTTGCCCTTTTGTCATCCCTTGTATGGCCACCATTTAGCACAGGGTTTGGCACAGAGTAGGCACTTAGTATTTATTGTTTTTTCTAACAATAATACTGCATTAACAATTGTTGGCTGCATACGATGCAGCAGGTGCTTGTGGATTTTCTCTAAGTTATATCTCATAACAACCATGAGGTGAAAAAGAGTATGATTTTTTTAATGGAAGAGGGAACTGAAACTGAGCAATTCACTGAATCACTCGGTGAGTATTTGCTGAGCATTCGCTGTGTGTCATATGGTGCTAGACACTGGGGATGCGGAGGGGAAGGCCAGGAGTGGGACCTCTTCTAGAGTTAACTCCTGTGAAGAGAAGAGAGGGGTGATGCAAATAACTCCATAGTAATTAATGGATTTTAATTGTGATGAATACCCTAAAAGTATTCACACAGGAGGAAAACTACGGGTACTTACAGATGTTATTGTGTGCTCCATGCTCAGCTGTGTCCGACCCTTGCAACCCCATGGACTGTAGCCCACCAGGCTCTTCTGTCCATGGAATTTTCCAGGGAAGAATATCAGAGTAGATTGCCATTTCCTTCTCCAGTGGATCTTAACTTTTAAGTCCTTCTGATTAAAAACATTTGATTCTCCCAGCCTGGCTAACTTACCGCCACATCAGACAGATGTATACTCTTGTCTCTTTTCTTTCCTTTAGCTTTTACTTCCCTACTTTAGTTTCTGTCTCTTCATGGGATCTATTCTCTTTTCTCTCTTCTTTATCAACTACTCTTCTCTGCCAATGCAATAACTTTCTGTGTGTCATTATTAGCATCTGGTGAATACACGCTTACATAAATGGATAAATAGATCAATGAATGAATGAATTCATGTTCACATTTACGTCACAAACATATGTCACTTATTCACCACGGTCCAGACAGTGTGCTTGTGAAGACATAGCTCCTGTTCTCGAGTTACTCATGGGAAGGGAGAAATATGGCAACAAATATTCAAATGTTGAATAAGCACCCAGGGAAAGAGAGAACAATTGTGCTAAGAGGTGGTACCAAATGATGCCTACTGCGCAGGGTGATCGGCAAACATCAGCAGCATCTGGACAAATCATGGCCATCACACCAGTTCTTTGACTCTTTAATAAATGTCCTCTGATGGGACCTCTATTTATGCTGTCTTGTTAAATTTAATTTTCTGGTTTACTGAGGCTTATTCAATTTCAATAACAAAAATCCATTTCCCAAATAGGTAGTTCTAAAACTTATCAGCCCTTAGGATCGCCTGGGAATCTTTTAAAATCTGTGATGTCAGCTTCTCATCCCAGACACTTTTATTTAATTGATCTGAAATGTGACCTGGATACGAGGAACTTTAAAATCTCCCTCAGGAGGCTGACTCTGAGAACCACTCTTGAAGATCCTCAAGGATCTGGCTTGGAAGGTGCATGGAGCCAAATGCAAGTTTGAGGGAACATGAGAGGTCCTGCAGCCAGGGACTTGCTCCTGAATCTGAAGGGCAAGACCATGACCCACAAGCAACGCTTGCTGAGCCCTAAGTCAATCAACAGCGTGTGAAGTTGTGTCCACTCACCCAGCAGTCATCTAGCACTCACTTGCACCTCCATTGAGCACAAGTCAGCTAATCTGTGGTCTCAAGGATCTGCTTAGGGAGATGGGTCTAAAATGTTCAAGAGAATCTTGTGTGATTGACGGTAAGATTGGGAGGCCCAGGTTGTGAAAAAAGCACTCCAGTGGGACATCTTATCTGGTCTCCTTTACCCTTTCAAGTCCTCTCCTCTTATGCAGTCCTCCAAAAAAAGAACTAGACCAATAAAAACCCATGGGGCACCCATTATATGCCAGGCACAAGGCGCCAGGCACTGGGTGAAGCCCCTTAAGGTAGTGCAGAGATGAGCAAGATGGGGCCCTGCTCTCAAAGGGTTCACAGATTCAGGAGGATGGAGTCTTTCTCTCTCGTTTTTCCCATACGAAACAGTGTGGGGTGAACCCTGTCTCTGAGTAGAAACCCGTGCTATAGGGATATGGAGGATGGTCAAGTCAGCCCTCACGCAATGGGGGAGGGGACTCTTCCCAGCAAACCTTAACAGATGGTGGGATTCAGAAGGTGAACATGGAGGATGGGGAAAGCATTTTCTCCTCCGCTACTTTGCTAGACTCTTTCCCCTTTTCTCTCTCTTCTTTAAAGCCCACAGATGAAACCTGAGATGCCAGCTCCCACGCAGGACACAGCCACTGTGGAGAACAGAGCCGTCGATTGCCTCTTGGCTTTGGTGTGACCCAAGCGATTACCGCTGTGGCTGCACACTGCCTTTCCCCTTATCAGGGTGCGTGTGCAACCTGGGACCAGTTACAATCCCTTCAACCATCACCATCACCTCCAAACAGTAAGGTTTTGTTGGTTAAGGCACTTGGGAACTGATAGTGAATTTTTCATCTCATTTCAATCATCCTTATGGTACTGAATTCAAGAAAAGAGTAACTCAGTATTATTGCCCAAGAGCCATCCTTCTAAATATAAATGTTTGCCCCAAGGCATTGCACTACTTTCTATACCCTCTTTTCCCATTCATGTCCTTGTTATTCACTTCCTATTCACCTCACAGGAGTTTCTGCCTTTCTCATTTCCTCCCTACCCCAAGCCTGGCACTAACATTTTATATAATTAAATGAGTCTTTAGATGTCTCCAGTTTTATCTGCGTTTTCTTCTCTCACCATTTTTCTTTTCTTTCCCTACTCTCCTTTTTCAGATTTAATGAATTGTTAAACACTTAATTGAGCATCTACTAAGTGCTATCTTCAATTATGGAGTATAGAGAAATCCAGGAGCTAGTCCTGGTCCTGAAGTCATTATAATCTAACAGATGAGATATAAGGACAAGCATAAGTAGATCAAGATAGCATGGCAGTTAAAAAGAATGAAATAATGCCATTTGCAGCAACATGGAAGGACCTAGAGATTGTTATTCTGAATGAAGTAACTCAGACAGAGAAGGAGAAATATATGATATCCACTGCATGCAGAATCTAAAAATAAATGATGCAAATGAGCTTCTTAAAAAGCAGACTCACAGACTCAGAGAACAAACTTATGATTTCCGGGGTTGGTGAA
Organism: Aepyceros melampus; assembly: GCA_006408695.1. Lineage (NCBI taxonomy): Eukaryota > Metazoa > Chordata > Mammalia > Artiodactyla > Bovidae > Aepyceros > Aepyceros melampus. The sequence continues at coordinate 287,037 of SJXQ01005289.1, read as the reverse complement.
GGATGGAAGGAAGGGATAGTTAGGGAATTTGAGATTGACATATACACACTGCTATGTTCAAAATGGATAACCAACAAGGTCCTACTGTGTAGCACAGGAAACTGCACCGTGTTATGTGGCAGCCCGGATGGGAAGGGAGTTTGGGGGATAATGGATACATGTATATGTATGGCTCAGTCCCTTCCTGTTCACCTGAAAATATCACCACATTGTTAAAAGGCCATACTCCGAAATAAAATAAAAAGTTAAAAAAAAACAAACATGGCTTTAGCAAACTCTTGTTGATATAAACAGGAGGGTTAGGTGGTTAGGACTTCACATTTTAAGGGAAGGAGACTTTAACTTGGGCCAGTAGGTGGAACATGGATCTGCAAGGTCTTTGGACTGGCCATTAACTAAACACCTACTATGTGCCGAGTACTGTGCTTTCTTTCCAGTGTCTCATTTAATCCTTAACAACTCCTTGAAGTAGTTTTTATTATTCATGTTTTACTGATAATTAAATTAAAGTTTCTGTAGGCTACATAACTTTCCAAAGTCACAGAACCAGGAAAGAGCTGAGTTGAGAATCTCGCCCAGGCCTATGCGACCCCAGTCATCAAGGTTTGGGTCAAGGGCTGCACCACCTTCAGAGTCATTTTCCTATGTGTGAAATAGGGACAGCAATTTCTCCTTCACACGGCTGGTGGGAATAGTAAATGAGATGTAGTAAAGAACTCACTGAAAATGTACCCAGTAAACAATAGCCATTTCCACCATCTTCATCATCATCCTTGTAACACTCTTATTACTTAAGCTTCACAGGGAAAGTAGAAAGTGAGTGATGGATTTTTTTTTTTTTTTTTACTGTGGAAAGGATTGGCATTCCATCCAGGTAGGTGAAAAGAACAAAGACACAGGCCCCAGAGTGCATGGTGTTCTCAGAGACTCAGGACCAACCTGGTTTAGCTAGAACCTGAAGTGTGGGAAGGGCTGAGGGGTAAGGGAAAGCTGGGAAACAGGGAAACAGCCTGTCAAAAGCAGGCTTAAGAGTTTTTACTTAAGCAGAGACATTACATTGCCAACAAAGGTCTGTATAGTCAAGACTATGGTCTTTTCAGGAGTCATGTACGAATGTGAGAACTAGACTATAAAGAAGGCTGAGTGCCTAAGAATTGATGCTTTCAAACTGGTGCTGGAGAAGATTCTTGAGAGTCCCTCAAACAGCAAGATCAAACCAGTCAATCTTAAAGGAAATCAACTCCGAATACTCAATGAAAGGACTGATGCTGAAGCTCCAATACTTTGGCCACCTAATGCAAACAGCCAACTCACTGGTAAAGACCCTGATGCTGGGAAAGATTGAAGGCAGGAGGAGAGGGCGACAGAGGATGAGATGGTTGCCTGGGATCACTGATGCCATGGCATGAACTTGGGCCAATTCCAGGAGACTGCGAGGGACAGGGAAGCCTGGTGTGCTGCAGTCCATGGGGTCTCAAAGAGGTGGACACGACTCGGTGGGGCTGAACATCAGCAGACTGTGAGCACTCGTGTCCCAGTGACGGGCACTTCGGCGTTGTCAAGTCTTTTGCTACTACAGGTCATTCTGCCACGGCTGACCTTGTGCATTGTCATTTTGATAAATGCAGGTACAACCATAGGATAAAGCCCTAGGATGGAATTGCTGGGTCAAAGCGTAAATGCATTTGTCATTTTGGAAACTATTGCCAAAGTGCCCTGCACAGGAGTCCAATCAATTAACACTCCCCCTGACAATGAACCAATGAGAGTGTCTGTTTCTCCAGACCCCAGAATGGGAAGTGTGTAGTCCTATTTTTGAGTTATTGTCAAACTGATCGATTAAAAAAATGATATCTTAGTGTAGTATAAATAGCAGTTATCCTAATTATAAGTGAGAGAATGTATCTTTTCACACAGCAAGGGACACTTGCATTTCTTTGCCTGTGGTCATTTCCCATTTTTTATTGTGTTGCTTATCTTTTTTCTGTATTGATTTCTTTCAGTCATTTATTTACGAGGAAGATTAGCCCTTTGTCTGGATTATGAGTTGCAGATATTCTTCCTAATTTGTCATTTGAATTTGCTTACTGTATTTTTTACTATGTACAACTATATTTTTATTGTTGTTGAATTTATCATTTTTTTATGTTATTGCTCTGATATTTTGAGAAAATGCCAGTAAACAATTTTGAGTCCTATATAGAAAGACATTCTTTACCTTATGATCATAAAGCATTACCCCAGATTTCTTCTCGTATTGCATTTCACTTTTTACATTTGGCGCTTTGTTATTGTTCAGTTGTTAAGTTGTGTCCAACTCTTTGAGACCCCATGGACTGCAGCACACCAGGCTTCTCTGTCCTTCGTTATCTCCAGCAATTTGCTCAAACTCATGTCCACTGAGTCAGGGATGCCACCAACCAACCATCCTCTGTTATCCCCTTCTCCTGCCCTCAATGTTTCCCAGCATTAGGGTCTTTTCTAACTTTCTAATGAGTCAGTTCTTCACATCAGGTGGCCAAAGTAATGGAGCTTCAGCTTCCAATGAATATTCAGGGTTGCTTTCCTTTAGAATCGACTGGTTTGATCTCCTTAATGTTTTACACTGGGAAAGGGTATGAGGTAGGATCCAGCTTTTTCTTCAGATGACTACTCGATAATTATTATACCATTTATTAAGATGTCAGCCCTACCCCTATTGCTGTGATGTGTCATGTTTGTCATATATAAATTCACATGGACACTAGGGCTATTTCTGAAATTGCTGTTCTAATCCATTGGCCCATTTCATGATCCAAGACCACCACATTGTTCTAAATATTGAGGTTTTACAGCGTGGCATGAAATGGCAACTCACTCCAATGTTCTTGTCTGGAGAATTCCATGGAAAGAGGAGCCTAGTGGGCCACAGTCCATGCAGTCACAAAGAGTCAGACACAACTGAGTAACTAACACTTTTCACTTTCGTGATGATTAACGGGGCTTTTCTCCCCTCATTAAAAGAGTGTGTTTCGATTATTGGTGGATTAAAGAAATTGCAGAAAAATCCCAGGGACAGAGTAACCTGGCAGGCTACAGTCCACAGGGTCACAGAGAGTCAGACACAACTAAGCAATTGAGCAGAGAGAGAAGCAGAGCCGTTGGAATGTTTCTGCAGTGGTCCAAGGGCTGAGTGGATCCGAATGGTCCAAGAAGCAGAAGCTCCACCACTCTAAAGGAAGAATTGCCAAGGCTCAGAGATGAAGTCTTAATGAATGAAAGAGGAATGAGAAGTCAGAATGACTCCAAGGTTTCTAGATCGGTAGCCCTAGCTCTTTGGGTTGCCTTGCCCCTGGAAGGCTCTGAAGCCTAGAAAGTTTTCCCTACCAGATCTTTCTCCAATTTCAACCCCCACTTCCAAGACTTGCCACTATGCTCAGCTTTATAAGGTAGCCCCAGAATCACTTTTCTTAAATGTTTACATTTTCCATTATAAATGTAATACAGACTATTGAAAATGTAGGAAGGAAGGAAAGAAAAAACGCTCATAATAGAATCTCCAAACAACCATTTTTGATACATTGGTATATTATTTGCAGTCGTTTTGGGGGCCTATGTAGTAGTTGTTGTTCTTGTGCAGTTTGAACAGCTTTATTAAAATATAATTAACATGCAATAAAACACACTTGTTTTAAGCCTAAAATTCAATGATATTGTAATAGATTTAGAGAATTATACAACCACCACAACAAAAAGTTCACTCTTACCTTTTAGCAGTCAACCTTCACACCCCTCCCCCGCCCAAGCCCCAGCAACCATTGACCTGTTTTATTTCTCTATAGACATACCTTGTCTGGAAATTTAGCATGAGTGGAATCATGCAATGTGTGTTTTCTTGTGTTTAACTTCACTTAGCATGCTTTGAGGCACCCTTGTAGCAAATATACCAACAGTCCATTCATTTTTCACTGCTAAATAATATTCTATTGTACAGATGGCTTCCCAGGTAGCTCAGAGGTAAAGAATCTGCCTGCAATGCAGGAGACCCGGGTTTGATCCATGGTGGGAGGATCCCCTGGAGAAGGGAATGGCAACCCACTCCAGTATTCTTGCCTGCAAACTCCCATGGATGGAGGAGCCTGGTGGGCTATAGTCTGTGAGTCTGTGGGTCTGTGGGGTCGCAAAGAGTCAGACAGGACTGAGCGACTAACATATACATTGTACACATATACTACATTTTGTTTGCCTAGTGGACATTTGGATTGCTTCTGCTTTGTGGCCATTATGAGTCATGCTGCTATGAACATTCTCGTAAGTCATTGGACGGACATATGCTTTTATTTCTCTTGAATGAATATGTGGGATTGAATTACTAGTATGACAATAGATGTATGCTTATTTTTAAAAGAAGTTGCAAACTATTTACTGGGTTTACCATTTTTCACTGCTACCAACAGTGTATGGGATTTCAGTTTCTCCACATCATCAAAACTGGTATTGTCAGTATTTATTATAGTTGATAGTGTGTAGTGGTTTCTCAATGTTATTTTAATTTGTATTTCCTGATAACTAATGGTGTCAAGCATCTTTTCATGTGCTTATTTGCCATTTGTATGTGTTCTTTGCTAAGATGTCTTTTCAAATCTCTTGCCCATTTAAAATTTTTTTTTTATTATTGACTTGTAGATATGTTTTAAATTAAGAAAAAAATTACTTAAAGCAGCATCAAAATAATAAAATATTCAGGAATAAATCTAATCTAGTAAATGCTCAAGAATAAATGTAGGAATTCTTTATACATTCTGGATGTGAGTCCTTTATCAGATGTAGGATTTGCAAATATTTTCTCCCAGCCTGATTCTCTTTTTACTTTCTTAATGATATCTTCAAAGAGCAAATGTTTTTAATTTTGGTGAAGTAAATTATGCTTTGTCAATCTTTTTCTTTTATAGGTCATGTTTTTTTAGTCATATCTAAGAATTTCCCAATAACACAAGGTCATAAAAATTGTCTACATGTCTTCTAGCAGTAACTCAGCTTTAGCTCTCTCATTTACGTCTATGATCCGTTTTGAGGTTGATTTCTGTCTATGGTATTGGGAAAGGCCTGAGTTCACATGTTTATGTACAGCTCTTCAGTTGTTCCAGCCTTACTTCTTAAAAAGACTATCCTTTCTACACTGAATTGCCGTCCCATATTTATAAAAAATGTCCATATATGTGTAAGTCAGTTTTGGGGCTTTCTTTTCTGCTCAGTGAATCTATTTGTCTATCTTGACACCAGTATCACACTATCTTTGTTACTGTAGCTTTATAATAAATCTTGAAATCAGACAGTGTTAGCCCTCTAACTTTGTTCTTTCTGAAAGTTATTTTGGTTAGTCCAAGGTCCTTTGCATCCCATTTGTCAATTTCTATTAAAAATTATGCTAAGATTTTAATTAGGATTGCATTGAATATATTGATTCAACGCCAGGGAAGAACTGGCATCTTAGCAATATTGTGTCTTCTGGCTTGGAATGTAACATATCCTTCTGCTTATTTAGATCTTTTATGTCAGCAGTGTTTTGTAGTTTTAAGTGTAAAGTTTTTCACACCTTTTATCAGATTTGTCCTTATGCATTTCATATCTAATGCTATTGTAAATGATGTTTCTAATTTCAATTTCTGTTTGTTGATAGTATTTAGCACTAATGTGGTTGATTTTTATACACTGATCTTATAACCTGACCCATGAATAGATTCAACTATAGATTCTAGTAGCTTTTTTTGTAGATTTCATTGGAATTCTACATAATCATGTCATGTGTGAATAAAGATAATTTTACTTCTTCCCAATATGGATGCTGGGTTTTTTTTTTTTTTTTTTTTTGCCTATTTCACTGGCTACAAGCTCCAATAGAATCTTGACCAGAAATGGTGAGAGTGGACATCATTCTCTTCTTGATGTTAGGCAGAAAGCATTCCATTGTTCACCACTAAGTATTATGCCAGCTGAAGGTTTTTTATAGATGCATTTTACAAGGTTGAAAATAAAAATGTCCTCTATTCCTAGTCTGCTGAGATTCTATCAACAGGGAGTATTGCATTTTGTCAAATGTGTCTGTTGAAATAATCATATGATTTTTCTTTTTATTTCTTCAGTATGTTGAATTACATTGGTTCTTGAAAGTTAAACCAAACTTGCATACCTAAAATAAACCCCATTTGGTCATGATGTATTATCTTTTTTCTGTTGTTTTTATTGATCTGATAAATTTTGTTCAAGCTTTGCATTTATGTTCATGAAGCATATCGCTCTGTAGTTTTCTTTTCTTGTGATGTCTTTGTCTGGTTTTACTATCAGGGTAATGATGGAGTATTTTCTTTGATTTTCTGAAAGAGTTTGTGTAGTATTACTTCTTCTTTAAATATTTGGTAGCATTCAGCTGAGCCTGAAATTTTATCCAGGGGCAAGTTTCCAATGACAAATTTATGTTTTTAATAAGCAGCAGAGTATTTGGCTGTCTCTTCTGGGTGAGCTTTGGTAGTTTGTGCTCTCAAGGAATGTATCCATTTCACCAAGCTGTTGAAATTATTGGTATAAAGGTGTTCAATAAATGTTTCTCTTATTATTATTTTCATGTCTGCCAAATCAGTAATAATATCATCTCTTTTATATATGGTATTGTTTATTTCTCTTTTCATCTGGTTAAACTAATTAAATACATCAATTTTATTGATTTTTTTCTCAAAGAATTGGCTTTTTAGCTTCATTGATTTTCACCAATTGTTTTCTATTGAATTGATTTCCATCCTAATCCTTCCTTTTGCTTACTTGGAGTTTCATTTGCTCTTCTTTTCCTAATTTCCTTTGTGTGTGTGTGTGCATGTTACCATTGTCTTTAATGTAGAAACTGGGGTTACTGATTTGAGATCTCTTTTCAAGAAGATTGGTGTACAGGGGTATAAATTTCTTCTAAGTACTGCTTTAATGGCATTCCAAATTATTCTGATGTATTAGATTTTTCTCTTTTAATCATCTTTTTGTATTATTTTTAAAAATTAATCTGAGTTGTATTTGCCTTCATTCTTAAAAGATATTTGAGTGGATAAGGAATTTTTTTTTTTTACTTTTTTTCCTGGTACTTTGAACTTCTCTTTCCACACCTCTGTGTCTCCACTGTTTCTCAGGAGAGGTCAGCTCTTAATCCCTTACTCCCTTGTTTGAGGCATTTTTCTCTGGCTGTTTTCATGATTTTCTCTTTATTTTGGCTTTCAGCACTTTGACCACGGTGTGTCTAGGTGTGGATCTCTTTGTATTTACCCTGATTGGGTTTTTTTGAGCTTCTTGGGTCTGCAGATCATTTTTAATCAAATTTGAGAAGTTTTCAACCACAGAAAAAAAATCTTTAAAATGTTTTCTGCCCCTTAAGCTCTCTCCTTTCCTTCTGGGAGTCTTATTACACATAATTTTGATACATTGTGTATTGTCCCAAAGATGTCATAGCTCTACTCATTTTTCTTCCATCTTTTTAAATTTGTTCTTCATGTTGGATGATTCCTCTTGATCTGCCTTAAGTTCACCAGTTCTTTTACCCTGACATCTTAACTAAACCTATTTAGTGTATTTTTCATTTCAGTTATTATACTTTCAATTCTAGAATTTACATGTGGTCCTTTTTTAGTGTGTTAATGTTAGTCTCTCATTAATGTCTGACTCTTTGCAATCCCACGGACTGTAGCCCACCAGGTTCCTCTGTCCATGGAATTTTCTGGGCACGAATATTGGAATGGGTTGCCATTTCCTTCTCCAGGGGATCTTCCCAACCCAGGGACTGAATCTGGGTTTCTGGCATTGCAGGCAGATTCTTTACTGTCTGAGCCACCATGGAAACCGAGGTTGTAAAGCTCAGATGGTAAAGAATCTGCCTGCAATGCAAGAGACCCAGGTTCAATCCCTGGGTCGGAAAGATACCCTAGAGGAGCGCATGGCAACCCACTCCAGGGTTTTTGTCTGGGGAAGTCCATGGACAGAGGAGCTTGAACGTCTACAGTCTGTAGGGTCCCACAGAGTTGGACATGACTGAAGCAACCTAGCATTAGCACCCCTTTGAACTCTGCAAACTGGCCATTCAGGGCTTCCTGTCTTAGAGTCTTTATTTACCGAGATTCTCTCCCTACATGTTGGGTCGTTGTCATGTTTTCCTTTAATCCTTTACAACATTTATAATAGCTGCGTTGAAAGCTTTTTCTGCTGAATTCAACATCTGTGCCCACTTTTTAAAATTGCTTTTTTCCCCTGAGTATGGAACACACTCTCCAATTTCTTTGCATGTCTTATAATTTGTTGAAACTGGACGGACATTTTTAGATAATATTTTGTAGCAATTCTTGACCCGGATTTTAGTCCTCTAAGGTCTTTTCCTAGTTTTGCTTTGTTCTGATGAATAACTTACCTGAACTTACTCTGTGGCTACCAGTTTGTTTGTCATGCGCTGCGGCTGATACGTCTGCTCGGTTTAGCATGCTTTGAAGGCTATCTACAGAGCGGTGTAGACATAGTTTAGTGACCAGCAACTGGTCACTAGTCTGGTCACTGTCAGAGGCTGTGCTCAAGCACCTTGAATCAGTGTAGCTTCCACCCTCGACCAACAATCTAAGCGGGCACTGGGGAACATGTTCAAAGCTCTGGCAGGTTTTATTTTTCATTCTTTTTTATTTTTTAAATTATGAAAATATGGTAATACATTTACAGGAGACTTGGAAAATATAGAACAAAGTTACATATAGTTCCACTATATATTACAATCATTTTTAGTAGGTAAATTAAAGAGTTTTAGTTGGAATTTCAATATCAAGCTCTCAAAAATTAATAGAATGAATAGACAGAAAAGTAGAAGGATATAGTAGACCTGAAAAGCACTATGAACCAACTCAACATAATTAAGATTTATAGAACTTTCACACAATAGCAGGATACAAATTCTATTCAAGTTCCCATAGACTACAAACCAGCAGACACTGGAACATATCCAGGGACATGGAACAAGATGCAAAAATGTCGTGGTCTAAAGGTATTGAACTCATACAGAGTCTGTTCTCTTACCAATGTGAAATTTTGTTAGAAATCAATATCAAAAGATATTTGCAAATAAGCCACTTATTTTCGAGTGCAATGTGACATTTATTAAGAGAGATCTTAGACTTAGCCATTGAAAGCCTCAATAAAGCTAAAAGACTGAAAAAAACACAGAGGGTGATTGCAGAGAAGTATTTAAATGAGAAGTTAATATCAAAATGAGAAATTAATATCAAAGATACTTTTAAAACCACATGTATTCAGAAATTAAATGTCCACTTTTAAATGATGGGTGTTATCTAAGAAGCCATAACAAGGAAAATTAGAAAATATTTGTAACAGAATAAAAATGAAAAGAAAATGTATCAGAATTTGTTGCATGCAGCTGAAGCTTCAAGCAGGTTTTTATCTCAGCTTTTATTTCCTCCCAGGTCCTCCCAGGACATGTTTGTGCAGGAGCAGACTCCCAGACAGCCAGAAATGTGTGCAGAGTTGATCTCGTCCCTTTGGAGCTATTTTATTTCCAGCTTTTCCTGTTAAATTCTGGATACTCTACAGATCTGCTGCCGGCCTGAAACTTCAAACAAGCAGGGCTGTGGGCTTTCCCATTTGTCTTACACCAAGCTTGCTACTTTTACCGAAACTCTGTTGAACATGGGACTTCTGCCCTCCTTTCTGAATCAAGCAGCCTTCTCCAGCAGTGAAACTGCTGGTTTTCACAGCCAGTCATATTCTACTAGCTCTCTCTCTCCTGAGCCGGGTGAGAGGGGGCAGCCTGAAGCAAGAGCACCTCAAACTCCCATTGTTCTTACCAGAGTTCAAGAGTTTTTTATGAATGAATTTTTCTTAATGTGTCATTTGTATTTGATCAATTTTCAGAGCCAGCCCTGAAATTATTGTTTATGACCATTTTGTCCAGTTTAACATTATCTGTGGATGAGAGGATTTGCCAGTGTCTTCTCTCTGTCATGGGGCTTCCCTGGTGGCTCAGACAGTGAAGCGTCTGCCTGCAGTGTGGGAAACCCGGGTTTGAACCCTGGGTTGGGAAGATCCCCTGGAGAAGGGCAGGGCAACCCACTCCAGTATTCTTGCCTGGAGAATCCCATGGACAGAGGAGCCTGGTGGGCTATAGTCCACGTGGTCACAAAGAGTTGAACACGACTGAGCGATTAACAATTTTCCTTTATTTTTTTCACTCTGTCATGGCTAGAAATGCTAAAAATTGTTGTTGTTTTTAATGGAGTTATAATCATGCTGTACATACAATTTTATGTTCCAGAAATAGCTGTATTTTATTGGGTTAAAGCATTATGCTACAGGCAAGGGCTATGGTTAAAATTAGCCCACTAATCCATTTTTCGTGGAAGCTCGTGAAAAAATTAGTAAATGAACCTTTATTCACCCAGCAAAGAACAGCATACTAAAGAGTGTGGCTTTGCAGGACAGAACAAGTCATGTGCCAAAGCCAGCATTCACACTCAGAAGTCTCCAGAGACTGGTGTCTGGCGGAGGGTGGGTGGGTAATACTGAGGCACTGTAGTTATTTTAGAATTTCAAAAAGCCAAGGAAAAGTCACACCTTTCCTTGTAACAAGGCTGCCCAAGCAAAAGAGAATGTCAAGTGACTTTACTTTGGGCTGAATTCTCACACTTCAGCGAGGCGATCCACAGCCTCCCATGTTGGCCAGAAGCTGTGTTGGCCCTTATAAATGTTCACGTTGTTAACAGTGGATAGACACACTCACTGTTACATAATGAAAGCAGTTTGTTTTGCAGGCAAAGTGATCCCACACATGGGGTACCTGGGGGTGGGTGGGGAGGGTCTTTTAAAAGGAACTTACAGGGGGAATGGATGAAAAAGCAGGAGCCCCAGGAAGATGGGAAGACCTGGGGGTCTCGACTTCAGATGCTGCATGCCCTGATCCTTGTACTCACTTCCCAGCCACATCCTCAGTTCAGGTCATCTGTTGGTTAAATCAGCAGTTCACCACCTCACTCCCTGCCCTGCCCAGCCCCATCTCTGGGGCTGGGCCAAGTGAGGGCCCTGTTCTGAACGGCACAGCGTTCCCCCCGAGAAGGGGCAGTGGGAAAGATAGGCGAGACCATGTGCAGCCGTGCCCGGGAAAGAGTGTGCACAGAAAGACTGTCCACCGAGCCCAGCGGGCCGGATCACCATGCGAGCACCTGCGGTGAGGGGAGTGAGCAGTGGGCTCTCAGCATGCTGCCCGGGCCCCGGAAATGGTGAGGTGACCTCTAAGATGTTGTCCAACACCCAGGCTGCAAGGCTGACCTGCCTGCATGGGATTCACCCAGAAGGGAACAGGGAGGGTCTGGAGAAGAGACAGGGTGTGTGAGGGCAGGGGCTGAGCCTGGATGCTAGAGATGTCAGACTTTTTCTGAGGGCTGAGAAGTCAGAAAGGAGCCTCCTAGCCCATGTTAGTGGCTAATCTCTTTCTCTCCTGCACTCCCCACGCTCATTAAGCCAGATTCTGCTTCCAGGAGGCTCACAGAATCATATTTCACAGCAGAATTTGCTGTGGAAGGTGTTACATGGAGCAGTGGTCTTCTAGGAGATTAGCCCCAAGTACCCAGGCAGGCTGGGAACACTGTTCCTGGGGTGGGTACCAGAGAGAGAAGTTTGTGTTAATTAAAGCTCCAGTTTCTGGGCTCTGTGTTTGCAGGGAGGAAGGGACTGTTGTCAAGCAAGCTGATCTCAGGTGAGTTGGAAGTGCTGAGGTTTGGAGTTTGACAAATAGTGGGGGCAGGGGGACTCATTTTAATTAACTCTCAAAATCTCTCTGCAAGGAGATCCAACGAGTCCATCCTAAAGAAAATCAGTCCTGAATACTCATTGGAAGGACTGATGTTGAAGCTGAAACTCCAATACTTTGGCCAGATGATGCGAAAAACTGATTCATTTGAAGACTCTAATGCTGGGAAAGATTGAGGGCAAGAGGAGAAGAGTACGACAGAGGATAAGATGGTTGGATGGCATCACCGACTCAATGGACATGAGTTTGAGTGAACTCCGGGAGTTGGTGATGGACAGGGAGGCCTGGCGTGCGGCAGTCCATGGGGTCGTCGGACACGACTGAGCGACTGAACTGAACTAAAATCTCTCCCGCTCTTTCTTAAAGCGCCTCGGGATCTGGGTTAGCAAAGATGCAGGGAGTCACGTGCAGTGGCTTGTGGACACTCACTTCCCTTTTCTCCGGTGATGGTGAGGGAAGGGTGGCTTCAAACCCCAGCATCGCTGCAGCCGCAGTCTGTACCGCAGTGCGGAGGTGCCGCCGCGTGTGGCGCCCTCTGGTGGCCATGGACTGCGCATGCACCTTTGTGCCGAGGGGATCTCCACTTTTCCTGAGTAGGTCCAGTGGGACCCCTGGGAGCGGGAGCAGATTTCAAAGGCATGACAAGAGCGCTTAGGCCAAACTGTTATTACCTGCTGGTTAGTAAGTGCTTCCTAGGTGCCGCTCACAGGGTTAATATAGATATTACCATCCATTCATTTATTTCCCCAATATGTGCTAGGCATTCTCCTAGGAAGTCATATGTAAGCAGAGATGCCATAAAGAAAGCAAGTCATGAGACTGGGAAACAGGTCTTCTAGCCCTGCTGCAGGGATGTACTTGGGTCTGAGGATGGGCAAGGAGGCAGCTGGTCCAGCCAAATGAACGTAGGAGGGTGGTTGGAAATGAGGTCGGAAAGGTATCCAGGGCACAGATGGTTCAGAACCTTCCAGGCCACAGAAAGGCTGAAGGTGGTGCTGAGAACCATTGGATTTTGGACAAAGGCATGACATAACCTGATTTCTGTTTCTAAAAAATCCCTCTGGCTTCTGCCTGAGGCAAGCGTAGAAATGAGACCTGTTGAGAGCCCAGGTGAGAGATGAGTGCCTGGCACTTGCGTCTCTCTTGGAGGAGATAAGACAAAGCATTCAGAATACACTGAAAACAGAGACAATAAATAGAAGCTGATGATGGGTTCGTCAGTGGTAAAGAATCCACCTGCCAATGCAGAAGACCAAGAGACACCGGTTTGGTCCCTGCTTGGATTAAGCAGATCACCTGGGGCAGAGAATGGCAACTCACTCCAGTATTCTTGAAGATTCCATGGACAGTGGAGCCTGGTGGGCTACAGTCCATGGGATCCCAATGAGTCAGACACGACTGAGCACACACCATGCACACACGATGGGTTAGTCAAAGGCTGTCTCCAGGGCCTGGGCCCCAGGCAGCTGAGTGAAGAGTAGCACTATTTAAAGACATGGAAGAGGGTCAGGCGTGGGGGTATGGTGACAAAAATGAGAATTCCACTGGAAGTTCCTAACTGGCTGCCTATTAAAAGTGTAAGTGATGGTGTAAGATACACCTGAGCATCCTTTTCCTTCTCTCCTTCATAACTCTCCTGTGTCTCTTATCAGACGGCCAAGCACCCCCTATCCTATTTCTCCAAAGGAAAGCCCACCCAGGGCAATAATGCCAAATAGAAAGATCAGAGGGCTTCAGTGATCTCCCAGGGTGCAGCTTCATCTGAATGGCAAAGCTGGGGAGGAGGCTGCGATTCTGGGTTCCTGTGACTCACCAGAGAAGAGTTAGAAGAGGAGGAGAATATTTCACCACACGCTAACCGTTCTCTAAGCGGCTGGACCACCCGACTGCAGGTGTGGGGTCCTGCGGTCCCTGAGAGGGAGGCAGCCACCACTTCCCCTTGTAGGCAACAGTGCCTGCCGCAGGCTGCCTCCCCTGTCCTCTGCCAGTCGTTTCCTCCTCAAACACCTTGTTCAAAACTCTCCACAGCTGGATACTGGTCCTGATCTCAGGCAGCCTTGGCCTGCAGCGGCTTGAAGCAGGATTTTGGTACCCCAGCCAGGGATCGAAGTCAGGCTGCAGCAGTGAGAGTGCTGAATCCTAGCCAACAGACCACCGGGGACAATGTTCTCTAAGCGGCTGGACCACCCGACTGCAGGTGTGGGATCCTGCGGTCCCTGAGAGGGAGGCAGCCACCACTTCCCCTTGTAGGCAACAGTGCCTGCCGCAGGCTGCCTCCCCTGTCCTCTGCCAGTCGTTTCCTCCTCAAACACCTTGTTCAAAACTCTCCACAGCTGGATACTGGTCCTGATCTCAGGCAGCCTTGGCCTGCAGCGGCTTGAAGCAGGATTTTGGTACCCCAGCCAGGGATCGAAGTCAGGCTGCAGCAGTGAGAGTGCTGAATCCTAGCCAACAGACCACCGGGGACACTGTTGTTGTTCAGTCCCTCAGCCGTGTCTGACTCTTTGTGACCCCATGGACAGCAGCACGCCAGGCTTCCCTGTCCATTATCTCTTGGAGTTCGCTCAATCTCATGTCCATCGAGTCGGTGATGCCATCCAGCCATCTCATCCTCTGCTGTCCCTTTCTCCTCCTGCCTTCAATCTTTCTCAGCATCAGGGTCTTTTCCAATGAGTTGGTTCTTTGCATCAGCTGGCCAAAGTATTGGAGCTTCAGCTTCAGCATCAGTCCTTCCAATGAATATTCAAGGTTGATTTCCTTTAGGATTGACTGGTTTGATCTCCTTGCAGTTCAAGGGACGACTCTCAAGAGTCTTCTCCGTCATCACGGTTTGAAAGTATCAATTCTTCAGTGCTCAGCCTTCTTTATGGTCCAACTCTCACATCCCTGCATGACTGCTGGAGAAACCATAGCTTTGACTAGATGGATCTTTGGGGGCAAAGTCATGTCTTTGCATTTTAATATGCTTTCGAGGTTGTCATTGATTTTCTTCCAAGAAGCAAGCGTCTTTTTTAATTTCATGGCTGCAGTCACCATCTGCAGTGATTTTGGAGCCCAAGAAAATAAAATCTGTCAGTTTTCACTTTTCCCCCATCTATTTGCCATGAAGTAATGGGGTCAGATGCCATGATCTTAGTTTTTTGAATGTTGAGTTTTAAGCCAATCACATCCCTGCATGACTGCTGGAGAAACCATAGCTTTGACTAGATGGATCTTTGGGGGCAAAGTCATGTCTTTGCATTTTAATATGCTTTCGAGGTTGTCATTGATTTTCTTCCAAGAAGCAAGCGTCTTTTTTAATTTCATGGCTGCAGTCACCATCTGCAGTGATTTTGGAGCCCAAGAAAATAAAATCTGTCAGTTTTCACTTTTCCCCCATCTATTTGCCATGAAGTAATGGGGTCAGATGCCATGATCTTAGTTTTTTGAATGTTGAGTTTTAAGCCAGCTTTTTCACTCTCCTCTTTCACCCTCATTAAGAGGCTCTTTAGCTCCTCTTTGCTTTCTGACATTAGAGTGGTATCATCTGCATATCTAAGGTTGTAGATATTTCTCCCAGAAATCTTGATTCCAGTTTGTGAGTCATCTAGCCTGGCATTTCGCATGATATACTCTGCATATAAATTAAATAAGCAGGGTGACAATATACAACCTTGTCAAACTCTTTCCCAATTTTGAACCAGTCCATTGTTCCGTGTCTGGTTCTAACTGTTGCTTCTTCACCTGCATGCAGGTTCCTCAGGAGGCAGGTCAGGTGGTCTGGTATTCCCATCTCTTTAAGAATTTTCTGCAGTTTGTTGCGATCCACACAGTCAAAGGCTTTAGCGCAATGAAGCAAAAGTAGATTTGTTCTGGAACTCTCTTGGTTTTTTTCTGTGATCCATTGGATATTGGCAACTTGGTCTCTGGTTCCTTTGCCCTTTCTAAATCCAGCTTGAACATCTGGAAGTTCTTGGCTCATGTACCAGTAAAGCCTACCTTGAAGGATTTTGAGCATTACTTTGATAGCATGTAAAATGAGCACAATGGTGTGTTAGTTTGAACTTTCTTTGGCATTGCCTTTTTTGGGGATTGGAATGAAAACTGACCTTTTCCAATCCTGTGGCTCTGTTGAGTTTTCCAAATTTGCTGACATATTGAGTGCAGCACTTTCACAGCATCATCTTTTAGGATTTGAAATATCTCAGCTGAAATCCCATCACCTCTACTAGGGTCATTTGTAGCGATGCTTCCTAAGGCCCACTTGACTTAATCCTCTAGGATGTCTGGCTCTAGGTGAGTGACCACACCACTGTGGTTGTCCAGGTCATTAAGACCTTTTTGGATAGTTCTTTGTATTCTTGCCACCCCTTCTTAATCTCTCCTGCTTCTGTTAGGTCCTTGCCATTCTTTCCTTTAGTGTTCCAGGGACAGTAGCCATTTACAAGAGCCTTGGCCCATCAGTCTGTAGAAATAAATTTCCACAGCGACACAGAAAGTAAAGAAACGAGTAAAATGTTCACGTGCTCAGTTGTGTCTACCTCTAGGACCACATGGACTGTAGTCCACCAGGCTCATCTGTCCGTGAAATTTTCCAGGCAAGAATAGTGCAGTGGGTTGCCATTTCCTATTCCAGGGGGATTTTCCCCATCCAGGAATTGAGCTCGTGTTTCTTGCATCTTCTGAATTGGCAGGTGGATTCTTTACCACTGAGGCACCTGGGAAGCCTAGTACAGTGTTATTAGGAGGAAAAACGGTGCGTGTGAGTAGACTCACCAGAGCAGCCTCAGAGAAGGAGCAGCGGCCTTGGTGATGGCTCGAATCACGGACACAGGGCTTTTCTTCCAGGCTTCCTCTGGCCAACCATCTTGCTCTGCCTGGTTCTGAATCCGTTTGGTTTATCTCAGGGTCCTCCCCGACATTTGCGCATCTCTTAGTCAAGATGGAGTCTGGCAAAGAGGCCTATGGGTAGGTTGACATCACCTACTGCGGAGTGACACCTCCTCCCTTTTTGACCCCCCGTGTGCATNGGAGCAGGAGAAGGGGACAACAGAGGATTAGATGGCTGGATGGCATCACTGACGCTATGGACGTGGGTCTGAGTGAACTCCGGGAGTTGGTGATGTACAGGGAGGCCTGGTGTGCTGCGGTTCATGGGGTCACAAAGTGTCGGACACAACTGAGCAACTGAACTGAACTCAACTGATACATGTATGTGAAAGTGAAAGTTGCTCAGTTGTGTCCAACATATGCATATATATATGTCAAAGTGTTAGTCAGTTGTGTCCAACTCTGAGACCTCACAGATTAGGGCCCACCAAGCTCCTCTATCCATGGGATTTTTCAGGCAAGAATACTAGAGAGAGTTGGCATTTCCTCCTCCAGGGGATCTTCCCCAGCCAGGGATCAAACCTGTGTCTCCTGCCTTGGCAGGTGGATTCTTTACAACTAAGCCACTTGGGAAGCCCAAAAGCTAGGATAACTGATAACAAAGCTGAAAACATAGCATTAAATCAAGACAATCACTGAGGTCCAATGAAAACTCTCAACTCAGGTAAGCTTCCCTGCTTGGCAGTATTTGTGTTTATTGTTATTCACAAATGACAAGAGATAGAAACATACTCATTACTTCCTAGGGAAAAAAGAACATAACCTCAGTGTTTGGTACCCTCATGGACATTTTCCCTTGGCTAATTTAAACCTACATCTCTACCCTGTAATAAACTGTAACCATGAATATATTGGTTTCAGTTGAGTTCTATCTTCCAGTGACTTATCAAACCTAAGAATGATTTGGAGAACTTCCTCAAGGTGCAATTGTTGTCAGGACTGGTCTAGGGGAACTGTCTTCCCCCTAACTATACAATTGTTTAAACTGACATAACACTCTTCAGTGATTCCCCTCCCCTTGAATATGGGTGGAAATAGTGACTTGCTTTCAACAAATTATGTGTTAAAGGTTATGTTCAGTTCAGTTCAGTCGCTCAGTCATGTCTGACTCTTTGAGACCCCATGAATCGCAGCACACCAGGCCTCCCTGTCCATCACCAACTCCTGGAGTTCACTCAGACTCACATCCATTGAGTCCATGATGCCAACAAGCCATCTCATTCTCGGTCGTCCCCTTCTCCTCCTGCCCCCAATCCCTCCCAGCATCAGGGTCTTTTCCAATGAGTCAACTCTTCGAATAAGGTGGCCAAAGTACTGGAGCTTCAGTTTTAGCATCATTCCTTCCAAAGAAATCCCAGGGTTGATCTCCTTCAGAATGGACTGGTTGGATCTCCTTGCAGTCCAAGGGACTCTCAAGAGTCTTCTCCAATACCACAGTTCAAAAGCATCAATTCTTCAGCGCTCAGCCTTCTTCACAGTCCAACTCTCACATCCATACATGACCACAGGAAAAACCATA
>SJXQ01005289.1:190347-263819 GCA_006408695.1 Aepyceros melampus | reverse complement strand
CAGCCCAACATTTCTCATGATATACTCTGCATAGAAGTTAAACAAGCAGAGTAACATTATACAGCCTCGACGTACTCCTTTTCCTATTTGGAACCAGTCTGTTGTTCCATGTCCAGTTCTAACTGTTGCTTTCTGACCTGCATACAAATTTCTCAAGAGGCAGGTCAGGTGGTCTGGTATTCCCATCTCTTTCAGAATTTCCCGTAGTTTATTATGATCCACACAGCCAAAGGCTTTGGCATAGTCAATAAAGCAGAAATAGATGTTTAAATCCAGAACTATCTAGAACTCTTAACTATCTTAACTATCTAGACTCTTAACTATCTAGAACTCTTTCAAAGTAGGGCATTTAAAAAAAATTGTTACTGGATTATAGTTGATTTAAAATTTTGTATTACTTCCTACTGTACAGCAAAGTGCCATTCAGTTGTGATTACTGTAACTTTATAAGTGCCAGTCAGTGGTGATTATTGTAACTTTAGTCTAAAGTTAGGGAGCCTGACTGTTCCAGCTCCATTTTGTTTTTCAGAATTGCTTTGACTATTCAGGATTTTTTTGTGATTCCATGCAAATTGTAAAATTTTCTGTCCTAAGTCTGTGAAAAATGTCATTGGTAAGTTAAAAGAAATTACATTGAATCTGAGGGTTGCTTTGGGTAGTAAAGTCATTTTCCAATCCAAGAGCATGGTATCTCCCTCCATCTGTTGGTGATGTCTTTGATTTCTTTCATCAGTTGCTTATAGTTTTTTGTATATAGGTCTTTTGCCTCATTAAGTAGGTTTATTCCTAAATATTTTATTCTTCTTGTTGCAGTGGAACATGAATCTGTTTCCTTAATTTTTTTTTTCTGATATTTTGTCATTTAGTGTATAGGAATGCAAGAGATTTCTATGTATCGATTTTGTATCCTGCAACATTACCAAATTCATTGATGAGCTATAGTAGTTTTTGGTTAGCATCTTTAGGATTTTCTGTGTATATTATTATGTCCTCTGCAAACAGTGACAGTTTTACTTTTTTTCAGTTTGGATTTATTTTTTTCTTCTTTGATTGCTGTTACTAGGACTTCCAAAACTGTGTTAAATAAAAGTGGCAACAGTGAACACCTTTTCTTTTCCCTGCTCTTAGAGGAAATGTTTTCAGTTTTTCACTGTTGAGTATGATGTTTGCTGTGGATTTGTTGTATATGGTCCTTATTGTGTTGAGGTAAATTCCATATATGCACACTTTCTGGAGAGTTTTATTATAAATTAGTGTTGAGTTTTGTCAAAAGCTTTTTCTGCATCTATTGAGATGGTCATCTAGGTTTTGTTCTTCAGTTTGTTAACATGACATATCACATTAATTGCTTTGAATAAATTAAAGAATCCTTGCATCCCTGAGATAAATGTCCCTTGATCACAGTGTACGATCCTTTTAATGTGTTGTATTCAGTTTGCTAGTATTTTGTTGAGGATTTTTGTGTCTGTGTTCATCAGTGATACTGGCCTATAATTTTCAGTTTTGTGGTATATTTGTCTGATTTTTGAATCAGAGTGATGGTGGCCTTATAGAAGGAGCTTGGGAGTGTTCCTTCCTCTGAAATTTTTTGGAAGAGTTTCAGAAGGGTAGGTGTTAACTATTCTTTAAATGTTTGATAGAATTCACCTGTGAAGTCATCGTTTCCTGCACTTTTATCTGTTGGAAATTTTCCGTCACAATTTCAATTTCAATACTTGTGTTTGGTCTGTTCATATTTTCTGTTTCCTCCTGGTTCAGTGTTAGAAGGTTATACCTTTCTAAGAATTTGTCCATTTCTTCCAGGTTGTCCCTTTTATTGGTGTGCATTTGCTTATAATAGTCTCTTATTCTTTGAATTTCTGTGGTGTCAGTTGTAATTTCTCCTTTTTCTTTTCTAATTTTATTGACCCTGAGTCCTCTCTCTTTTTCTTAATGAGTCTGGCTAAAGATTTATCAATTTTTCTTTATCTTCACAAAGAACTAGCTTTTAGTTTCATTGATCTTTGCTATTATTTTCTTCATCTCTATTTCATTTCTTTCTGCTTGCTCTTTGATTTCTTTCCCTCTACTCAGTTTGGTTTTGGTTGTTCTTCCTTCTCTAGTTGCTTTAGGTGTAAGGTTATGTTGTTTATTTGGGATTTTTGTAGTAAGATTGTACTGCTATAAACTTCCCTCTTAGAACTGCTTTTGCTGTGTCCTATACGTTTTAGATCATTATGTTTTCATTGTTATTTGCCTCTAGATATTTTTTTATTTCCTCTTTGATTTCTTCAGTGATCCATTGGTTGTTTAGTAATATATTATTTAGCCTCCATGTGTTTCTGCTTTTTACAGTTTTTCCCTGTAATTTATTTCTAATCTCATCCCAGTCACTGAGACTTTTCCTGTTGGAGACATCAGCTCAACACGTTTCCATGATCACTTTGGCAAACCAGAGCAAACATGGACATTCACAACACAGACTCCAAAGCTTCATATATATAGTTAATATCTGTCAAGCTTGTATATATAGTTAATATTGGTCACTTCCACCCACATTTCATCAGCCCAAGCAACAAAACTGTGGCCATACCCAAGTTTAAACAGGGTGGGGAAGTACATCCTACAAATGTATCTAAGAGAGAGAGATGCTTTATAGCCTAAATGACCACCACAATGCCCTTGTGATTTCTTCCTTCCCACTAAAAGTTATGTTCCAAATTGTTCAGGTAATAAGCTTTACTTAGCCACGTTCTATTTAATAGTGACATTTGCATGTGTTTGCTGAGTTCTTTTGTCACATGATTTATGCATTTGATGTGACTGATAGGGACAGTTCCCTGTCACTGGTGTGTTTAAGTAGAGACCGATTTGCCAAGCAGTGGGAGACTAAAGAGAAGACTTCATACCATACTGTGCTGTGCTTAGTCGCTCAGTCATGTCTGACTTTCTGCAACCCCAGGGACTGTAGCCGCTGGGCTCCTCTGTCCACAGGGATTCCCCAGGCAAGAATACTGGAGTGGGTTGCCATGCTCTCTTCCAGGGGATCTTCCCAACCCAGGGATCAAACCCAGGTCTCCCACATTAAGGCGGATTCTTTACCATCTGAGCCACTAGGGAAGCCGAAGAATACTGGAGGGATGCTGCTGCTGCTAAGTCGCTTCAGTCATGTCCAACTCTGTGTGACCCCATAGACGGCAGCCCACCAGGCTACCCCGTCCCTGGGATTCTCCAGGCAAGAACACTAGAGTGGGTTGCCATTTCCATCTCCAATGCATGAAAGTGAAAAGTGAAAGTGAAGTCACTTAGTCATGTCGGACTCTTCGCGACCCCACGGACTGCAGCCTACAGGCTCCTCTGTCCATGGGATTTTCCAGGCAAGAGCACTGGAGTGGGGTACCATTGCCTTCTCCCTTTTGCAGGGGATCTTCACGACACAGGAATCAAACCAGGGTCTCCTGCATTGCAGGTGGATTCTTTACCAGCTGAGCTACCAGGGAAGCCCCTCAATACCAAACTGCTGCTAAGTCACTTCAGTCGTGTCCGACTCTATGCGACCCCATAGATGGAAGCCCACCAGGCTCCCCCATCCCTAAGATTCTCCAGGCAAGAACACTGGAGTGGGTTGCCATTTCCTTCTCCAATGCATGAAAGTGAAAAGTGAAAGGGAAGTCATTCCATCATATCCGACCCTTAGCATGGACTGCAGCCTACCAGGCTCCTCCATCCATGGGATTTTCCAGGCAAGAGTACTGGAGTAAACAAGCTAGTGACTCTTATTCCCTTATGACTCTGAGTCCCTGTCCTACTGAGACCATCCAAAGATGATAGTCCTAGTGAGAACCATCCACACGCAAGTACCATTTCCCAGGTTTTGCCCAAGAATGCTTTCCTTAATTCATCCACCTACTTTGTGGAGTTTCCAGACCACTTTATTCCCATATGGTATACCATGTAGTAACATGTTCCTTACCAGCTTCACTGATAATTGACATAGCACCTTAAACCAAGCATCCTTCGTAATGTTGAATGAATGCACCAATACTCTGATCCTCATAGAATTTTATATCCTGCCTCTATAGGTCCCGAGCCCAATCAAGCCAAAATAAAGCAGAGTCTAGAATTAACATGTTACATTTTTTAAGAACTATAAAAAGTATCTTGTCCTACTGCAGTGTATTATTTTGCCCAGGGTACAGGTGAATTCATTCTTTACTTTGTGATGCCTTTTTTCTTTTATAAAATCCTTTAAATATAATTTGAAGCAGTCTAAGCTGTCATTGAGATGTGTGGCTGGACAAACTCTGCATTTCTCTTGAATCCAAATTCTAAGATTATATCAAGGCTAATTTTTAAGCCAATACAATGTTATGATCATTTATTCTAAAGACAAAACAAAACCCCTTGAATTTGAATCTATTTCACAGCATATAAAAGTCTAGTTTATAGGAATGCTAAAATAGCAATCTGTAGGGAGAAGCAGCTTGGCACTGTGTCCCAGGATCTTCAAGACTTTGTATTCCCCTTTTTACCCTAAAAGCACAATCTGCTTTTTTTTTTTTTTTAACTGAAGCATAGTTGATTTACAGTGTTGTATTAATTTCCACTGCAGAGCAAAGTGATTCAGTTGCACTTATATACACTCCATTATGGTTTATCAGATATTGAATATATTATAGTTCCCTGTGCTATACAGTAGGACCTTGTATAATCCATTCTATATATGCTAATTTTCATCTGCTAACCTCAAACTCCCACTCCATGCCTTTCCCACCCCTCCTTCTACTTGGCAATTACAAATCTGTTCTCACTGTCTATTGCTCACACATGATCACAGAGGATTCTGGCAGCTCCCTAATCTTCCCTGGTTAAGCCTGGAATTGATACCTAGGCTCGTGAAGCAGTCTCTGGGCTCTTGTTACCCAGAGAATCAGAGAATTTTGTTGATCAGCTCCAGCCATTCCTATCTATTTTCTCAAGCAAAGAAGCCACATAAACGTGCCTCAGCCCTGTCACTGCTGCCTTTGCTGTCATAGAGAATGCTAAAAATCTCAGCCACGGGTGGGTGTGGGTGTTAGTCACTCAGTCATGTCCAGCTCTTTGCAACCCCATGGTCTGTAGCCCTCTAGGCCTTCTGTCCATGCATAGGTAGCCATTCCATTCTCTGGGGAATCTTCCCAACCCAG
The DNA here is from genome assembly GCA_006408695.1 of Aepyceros melampus. Taxonomy (NCBI): domain Eukaryota; kingdom Metazoa; phylum Chordata; class Mammalia; order Artiodactyla; family Bovidae; genus Aepyceros; species Aepyceros melampus. The sequence goes on along the minus strand of SJXQ01005289.1, from coordinate 258,654 downwards.
AGTTTGAACCCAGGTCTCCTACATTGCTGAGAGAGGGCATCAGAGGGCAGACAGACTGAAACCACAGTCACAGAAAACTAGTCAATCTGATCACATGGACCACAGCCTTGTCTAACTCAGTGAAACTAAGCCATGGTGTGGGGCCACCCAAGATGGATGGGTCATGGTGGAGAGGTCTGACAGAATGTGGTCCACTGGAGAAGGGAATGGCAAACCACTTCCATATTCTTGTCTTGAGAACCCCATGAACAGTATGAAAAGGCAAAAAGATAGGACACTGAAAGATGAACTCCCCAGATTGGTAGGTACCCAATATGCTACTCAGTGGAGAAATAACTCCTCATTTGAAAAAACCCTGATTCTGGGAAAGATTGAGGGCAGGAGGAGAAGGGGACAACAGAGGATGAGATGGTTGGATGGCATCAATGGACATGAGTTTGGGTAAACTCTGGGAGTTGGTGATGGACAGGGAGGCCTGGCGTGCTGCAGTTCAGGGGGTTGCAAAGAGTCGGACACAACTGAGCGACTGAACTGAACTGAACTCTTGCATTGCAGGCAGATTCTTTACCATCTGAGCTACCTTTGTCTCTGTGGAGGATAGAAAAGAAATTCTGTTCCCAAATCAATGTGTCACTTCATCACCAGAGCATTAGGAGGCTCTGATGTGTCTTTACAACCTTCTGTTCGTAGGACTCAGATGTGAATCTGTGTACTCATGGAAGAACCAATGCCTAAAACAGATACATTTGTCTCCTTTATTTGCATTTTTCCTTCCCCTTTTTCCATGCAAATTAATTCCAAAAACAGCATTTTGTAGGCCATCAGCTGCATTAACTTCTCAGACTTGCTGGGTGTGTTCAGGTCATGGCAGTAGATATGGTAGCCTACCAGCCAGATAACCTCTCCATTCAAATTCTGCAGCACAGCTGTAAAATGTGATGCCATTTTGGAAATATGGATATGTACAATGTAACTAGAAAGAAAAATATGTGCAAAAGCCAGTGTTTGCCTCTGGATATTGGTATTAAAAGTACATTTTTTTTTGGCATAGAACTTAATTACTTTTTCTATCAGAAAAAAATAACTTCCTTTTAAGAGTACACTAAGTCACTGATGGGTGTAGTATAAAATATGAAAATACTGTTGTTTAAAGGTGGAACTCAGCTACTTCTTCTGTAGCTTGAAAACTCCTTCACAAAAAATCTGAAGTCTCATTCACTTCTCAATATAGAATTAATTGAAACAATAGTGAAGGTTGCTGTTTCTAACACTGGATTTTTTTTTTTTTTACAATACATACTATGTGTTTATCACTAATAAAAGTGTTGGGAGTATCAATGTAAATATTTATAATCATGCTTCAATTGTCAGTTTCATTTAGAAAAACATATTTAAGAAAATATTTGAGTGCTTTGGATTCTTCTCTGCTTATAGATTGGTATATTAGATTGTTCATTATATAAGAGAATAATTGTTCTTATTTTTAGTTTTAAAACTACTGTCTTTTCTACACATATTTGTGCGACTGTATTTTTCTACTTAACTGGCAGCTCTGGCCCGAGTGTCTACAGTGTTGTCTCCTTTGTGCCTGTAATGTGAGTGGAGTAAAGAATCCTTGTCCCACTCCCACCCCTAGACACTTATCAGCATCAAAAACTTCTCTCCCCACAGTTAAGAATAAAGGCTCTTAGTATTAAATGGGGCCCTAGATCATTGTGCATATTTCTCTTGTTTCAGATAAAATAATTGAGATTCAGAGAGGTTTAGTGACTTATCAGAACTCACATAGCTGATTATTAACCGAGTTGGCAATCAAAACCTGCAACTGTTGACCCAGTCATAATCAATAGCAAACAAAATTAATTGTTCATAGCCAAATAATTTCAAAAGCAGAAATATAAAAAGTATTTCCAAATATGTACATCAAGAACAACTGCATAATATATAATGTGTTATGTCTCAGTCTACTTAATGAAATATTAGGAGGAGCTTCAAAAGTGTTAGATCCCAAGGGCTACAGAGATTCCATAACAGCTCTGACTCACCTTCTGAAGGGGCCAGGGAGGCATCCTAGAGGAAGTTCATTTAGAGCAGTACTTGAGGACTAGAGAGTCTTCACTCAAGTGAAGGAGGAGGAGTCTTCCAGGACAGAGAGACAGCGTGGCATGGGCCAAGAACTAAGGATCTACAGAGAACTTGAAAAGCTGAAAGGGTTTTTAGTAAGGCTGGAGCTTAAAGGGTAAAATAGGAATTAGTGACAGAGAAGAGGCTAGGTCATGAATTGCCTTACAGGCCATAGTAAGCAATGTATTCAACCTCAAGGCTTTGGGAAATCAGGACGCTCCTGGATATTTTTAAGTTTATGAAAGTGAAAAAATGTATTAGTCTCTCAGTTGTGTCTGGCTCTTTGTGACCCTATGGACTGGAGCCCACCAGGCCTCTCTGTCCATGGAATTTTCCAGGCAAGAATACTAGAGTGGGTAGCCATTCCCATCTCCAGGGTATCTTCCTGACTTAGGGATTGAAAGCAAGTCTGTTTCATCACAGGTGGATTCTTTACCATCTGAGTCAAGTTTATACATTACTTGATAAAATGAGATGTCAGCAAGAAGTGGTGATGAAAACCTGGAGCTGAGGATAGGAGACATGAGCTCAGGTTTGCACTACATACAAAAGATACCCTCTCTCCCCAGATGGCAGAATATCATTCTTAGAGAAGTGAACAAGTCTCAAGGTCCTAGGGGCCTCATTGCCGACTCTCCATAATATCAGATAGATGAGAAGAATGTGAAAGGAATGATACTTTATCAAAAAAATTCTGAGCATAGCAAACTGCTTTTAGAAGTACCATGTCACCTTTTATCATAACCTAGGAAATTTTGAAAAAGATGGTGTCAGCAGTTGGTCTGGCTTTGATGCTTCCCAAAGTTGAACAGGTATATATGCAGGCTCCCTGTAACAAAGGCTTAAAGATTTTTTTTTCCTAAGAATTCTGACCAACATACATAGGTCAATGATTTCATTTTCTGTTTCAATATCCCCTTTTCTTATTTCCTCCCTCCATCCACTCCTGCTCATCACACCGTCTTGTTGGAAAAGTATGATCACTCCAGAATAAAGGCATCTGACAATTTTGCTCCTGACCCACGATCAGATGGATGAATCTATATTTAAGGTGATTCTCCAGAATTATACTTGCAAAGTGCTAACCCATTCACATACTCTCATTACATTCCCTTCATGAGCAACAGCTTATATTTGAGAATATGAGACATAGGAAAGTAAGATCCATCTGCGGTCGAGTTAGGATTTTTTTCCTCCAAGACACTGGTGAGCACACATAGGGATGAATTCATGGTGTTTGGTGTCACTAGCACAGTCTTTACACACAGTGGTCCAGGGACCACTTGCTCTGAAACAGTTAGATGCTTGCTCAAATTCAAGTTGCTAAATCTAAATACTGATCTTATTCAGTATGGAGGTGGGGGGCTAGAGATATGTATTTTTCTCCATTTTAGGTCATTATGCCCAGTAACATGGACTAAGCTGATCAATAAAGCGGTTCACTGTGAAGACGGTGTAGCAGATACAGGCAACACTCTGCTCTGCTCATTTTTCTCAGCCTGAGGCACTTGCAAACAGTCCTGAAGAGACATACAGGTTTTTCCATCTTGTCCCCATAGGCTATTCTCTAGCTGTAGAAGTGTGCTAGGCCTGACAAGCTGAGGAGGCCGTGATTGCTAGGGGTTACACCCAGTTCCCCGTGACCAATGAAGAAGCCATGGTGGTGGATAAACTGTCTACCTTCTTCACTCCTTAGCGGGACTATTCTGAAAGGGGTTTGAGATCATCTCTGAGAGGCTCCCTTGCTCTGCTCATTTTTCTCAGCCTGAGGCACTTGCAAACAGTCCTGAAGAGACATACAGGTTTTTCCATCTTGTCCCCATAGGCTATTCTCTAGCTGTAGAAGTGTGCTAGGCCTGACAAGCTGAGGAGGCCGTGATTGCTAGGGGTTACACCCAGTTCCCCGTGACCAATGAAGAAGCCATGGTGGTGGATAAACTGTCTACCTTCTTCACTCCTTAGCGGGACTATTCTGAAAGGGGTTTGAGATCATCTCTGAGAGGCTCCCAGCAAGACTGAATGCCAGTTGCCCCTAGTAGTAACCTGCTTACTAATGCACTGTTATTCTCTTTATCCTCCCTTCCTTGTCTCCCTTACCCTTCCCTCGGGCGTTTCCCAGACCACTTCACAAATAAATGAGTTGCACACACATCACTGTCCACTCTGATGGGGGAACCCAGACGAAGGCAGATAATACACTGTACGTATGTGGAGTGGAAAAACTTTATTACAGCCAAATTAGGGAATGAGATTTGAAGAATGGAGGGTAAAAAATTTTTAAGAAATTTGATAAGGGAAATTTTATTAAATCCACCCAACCAAAATGGAGTCAGTTCAAGCTGTTGTATTTTTCACACTGTTTTCTATTATTTCTGTGTGGGTATACATCTTGTGATCCACACAGTCAAAGGCTTTGGCATAATCAATAAAGCAGAAATAGATGTTTTTCTGGAACTCTCTTGCTTTTTCCATGATCCAGCGGATGTTGGCAGTTTGATCTCTGGTTCCTCTGCCTTTTCTAAAACCAGCTTGAACATCATGGTGTTCACGGTTCACATATTGCTGAAGTCTGGCTTGGAGAATTTTGAGCATTACTTTACTAGCATGTGAGATGAGTGCAATTGTGCGGTAGTTTGAGCATTCTTTGGCATTGCCTTTCTTTAGAATTGGAATGAAAACTGACCTTTTCCAATCCTGTGGCCACTGCTGAGTTTTCCAGATTTGCTGGCATATTGAGTGCAGCACTTTCACAGCATCATCTTTCAGGATTTGAAACATCTCAACTGGAATTCCATCACCTCCACTAGCTTTGTTCGTAGTGATGTTTTTTAAGGCCCACTTGACTTCACATTCCAAGATGTCTGGAAGAAGGGAATGGCAAGCCACTTCAGTATTCTTGCCTTGAGAATCCCATGAAAAGGCAAAATGATAGGATACCAAAAGAAACTCCCCAGGTCATTAGGTGTCCAATATGCTACTGGAGATCAGTGGAGAAATAACTCCAGACAGAATGAAGGGATAGAGCCAAAGCAAAAACAATACCCAGTTATGGATATGACTGGTGATAGAAGCAAGATCTAATGCTGTAAAGAGCAGTATTGCATAGGAACCTGGAATGTCAGGTCCATGAATCAAGGCAAATTGGAAGTGGTCAAACAAGAGATGGCAAGGGTGAACGTCGACATTCTAGGAATCAGCAAACTAAAATGGACTGGAATGGGTGAATTTAACTCAGATGACTATTATATCTACTACTGCGGGCAGGAATCCCTCAGAAGAAATGGAGTAGCCATCATGGTCAACAAAAGAGTCCGAAATGCAGTACCTGGATGCAATCTCAAAAATGACAGAATGATCTCTGTTCGTCTCCAGGCAAACCATTCAATATCTCCAGTATTAGACTTGGTAATATGTGATAATAATGGATGTTTGTCTCTCTGTGTTCAAAGTAATTAGCCTAGAACTACATGAGCTAAAATACTCTCTCATTTTAGATAAAATGCATAATATTTTTCATTATTTAACAATTATTCAAAATTCATGACACATTTTGCCATCATCTTGGACAATCATTTTTGTACAATTTTTGTTTTCTGAGTTTGTTCATTGATTCATTTTTGTTATAGTCCTGGATTTTCTTATAATCTCATTTTGTTTTACAATCTCAATTATAGTATATATTTACTTGTGATTTTTCTATACTCTTTTTCTGCTGCCAGAACTGGCTGTTCTCCAGGCTGACTCACAGCTATTATTCTCTGCCTTGGATTTACTGACCTGAATACACTGTACTGCTTCTTAAATACACTTTCATCTTTCTTGAATTACACCCTAATTTTTCTGGTGGATTTCCTTTATAATAAAGAGACTACAGGGGACTGGGGGATCCTGCAAAACTCTCATCTTTAGTAACTCATTAGAAGGACACACAGAGTTCAGAGGCTATGATAAATTACTCTGGAGGGATTCAAAGAAATCTTTACAGGTGGCACAATGGTAAAGAATCTGCCTACCAAGCAAGAGACACAGGTTCAATCCCTGGGTTAGGAAGATCCTCTGGAAAAGTAAATGGCAACCCACTCCAGTATTTTTGCCTGAGATATCCCATGGACAGAAGAGCTTGGTGGGCTATAGTCCATGGGGTCACAAAGAGTCAGACATGACTTAGGAAATAAAAAACAACAACAGCACAAAGAATCAGTAACAGAAAAAGCCCCATGAGGCAAAATTTGAAAGATAGCAGGAACAGACTTCTAAGTTTTCCCTCTCATGTTAGTGAGTGTTGTGGCAGCAAAAAAATATGCTTTTTCTCCAGCAATGGAATGTAGTAGCATTTGTAAAATGTTGTTGTCCAGGGAAACCCACTTGAGACTCACAGTACAGGACTTTTAATCGGACTGGCCATTCTCTGAGTTATAATTACAAAAATTACAGACTCCCAGAAGGAAAAGAGGCATTTACCACAAATCAAATTTTTGCATAAATAATCTAGTCATCTTGGTACAGCAGTGTTCAGTGCCAAGACATATAAAACAATTTTATTGATGATTAACATAGGGAACATTGCAAAAGCCAAGTTCCCAAAAATCAACCAAGGACAACTCCACAACTAAACCCTTCTAAAAAGCAATATCAGGCCTACTAAGTTAATTATTTGCTACACAGAGGAATCCTAAATGTTTACATGTCTGAAATATCTGATATTTTGTCTGAGTGTAGAATTTTAGATTAGAAAGAATTTACTTTGAAAGTATTTTTGTTGGCAAGATTCTGAGATGGTCTCCCAGATTCCTAGTCCTTAGTATAGTTTACCTTGTATAATTCTTTCCACTTGAGTATGAATGGGACTTGTGAATGTCACTGGATTTTATTCTCATGTGACAAAGGTAAAGGTATTTTACAGATATAATTAAGGCCCCTGATTAGTAAACTTTAAATTAATCACATGAGAGAGTATCTGGGGTAGCCTTGATCTTATAGGGTAAGGCCTTTACAAGATATCTGAGAAATACTTTGAAGATAAAGACTGGAAGCAGTGAAATACTCTCATTTGTCCATGAAGAAGCAAGCTGCAAGTCCTTGAGAACTCCACCTGGCAGCTCAGTGTCTCAGTCCTACAATTAAAAGGAATTAATCTGGCAGCAACAGTGAGAAGAAAACCCCAAGCTTCAGATGAGAACAAGCCCCCAAATGTTTGACTGCAGTCTTGTGAATCTTCAGCAAAGCATCCAGCATACTACCCTCCAGGCCCTCAAGAAATGATGAGATAAAAACGTATGCTGTTCTAAGCCACTAAATCCACTGTAATCTGTTATCAATCAATAAAAATTAGTGTTATTCTTTTATTTTGTATTACTCTGTCTGTCTGATGAGAAGTCAGTTGATCTGAGTCTCGTTCATTAACAGAAGTCTGTATTTTTCCTCCCAGGAAACTTCTATAATACTCTATTTTTTACATTCTGCAATTACACTATTCAGTTCAGTTCAGTTGCGCAGTCATGTCCGATATTATGTATTTATATATATAAAAATATGTACTGGAAGATTACTGTATGTCATGTTCCATTTTAATTGCCAGAGAACAAGCAGTAAACAAATAGCAAAGACTCTACCACCATGGAGCTCATACGAGCACAATGAAAATATATAAGGTGTTGGGTATTATATTTTATTGCAATAAGTAATAGTAAGTTCACTTTAGTCGCTCAGTCATGTCCGACTCTTTGCGACCCCATGAATTGCAGCACACCAGGCCTCCCTGTCCATCATCAACTCCTGGAGTTCACTCAGACTCACGTCCATCAAAACAGTGATGCCATTGAGCCATCTCATCCTCTGTCATCCCCTTCTCCTACTGCCCCCAATGTCTTTTCCAGTGAGTCAACTCTTCGCATGAGGTGGCCAAAGTACTGGAGTTTCAGCTTCAACATCAGTCCTTCCAAAGAAATCCCAGGGCTGATCTCCTTTAGAATGGACTGGTTGGATCTCCTTGGAGTCCAAAGGACTTTCAAGAGTCTTCTCCAACACCACAGTTCAAAAGCATCAATTCTTCAGTGCTCAGCTTTCTTCACAGTCCAACTCTCACATCCATACATGATACTGAAGAAACCATAGCCTTGACTAGAGGAAACTTTGTTGGCAAAGTAATGTCTCTGCCTTTCAATATGCTATCTAAGGTTGGTCATAACTTTCCTTCCAAGGAGTAAGCGTCTTTTAATTTCATGGCTGCAGTCACCATCTGCAGTGATTTTGNGACAGGGAGGCCTGACGTACTGCGATTCATGGGGTCGCAAAGAGTCGGACACGACTGCGCGACTGAACTGAACTGAACTGTGCATTTCTGAGCTTGTGTCGTTGGGAAGGTCTCCTGGACCTTGAGAATGAGAAAATGTGCTCTCCTTCTCTCTGATCTGGGCAGGGCTCAGCTCCTCTCTGCTCCTGCTATCCTCTTCATCTTGGCATATCTGTCCGCAGGGGACAGACTCTAGCTGCTCACCCTGGGACCCATTTATCTCCTGCCTCAGGCCCATCTCTATACTGCAGTCCACGCTTCCAAATAGATGAATGGGAAGGACAAGGTTACTTTGGATAAAACTCTTGTGCAATTTTACCAATTTGTAATGTAGTATTTTTAGCTCTATAGATGACACTAATAAATTATTTCTTTCCCCATGAAGTAGAAGTCTTGACCCTGATGTGGTACAAACATTGACCCCAAATGGAGACCCAGTGCTGTCAGACTCTGCCATGTCCTGTACTCGTGTGGGAGGGATGAGGCCGTGGGACTCGGACGGGGTGCCAAGTCCTGTCAGTGGAGGATGTAAGTGTCTGCTCAGCCCTGGCCCGGAAGTGGCTGTCTGGGCCGTGGCACTCAGACCTTCCTCCTGCTCCTGCAAGCAGGGCTCTGCTGGCTCCTCCCCATCCTTTCCCTTCCCTTCCTCACAGTGTGGGTGTTCTAGATACTTCAGCTTCCTTCTCTTGACCTACTGACACTAAATAACAGCAACAGCAACAGGCTTCCATCCAGGAGGATCTCATTCTCCCCTGTGGCTTCAAATACCCCTTCCCGGTGATGACTCTGAACTCTCCATCCCCTCTCTCCCGAGCATCAGGCCAGCATTGCCATCTGCACACACCACCCTCTGAGTCCCCTGTTTGGTCCAAGGTACCAGCACGTTCCCCCTCCCTCTCCAATCTCATGGCCACTGAGCCTTTCTGACTCTCTGTAAGGGCTCCTGTTGGTGCTTTCTCTTTGCAACCAACCTCACTGTTCCATCCTTCGCCCCTTGTCATTTTTCACCGGGAGAAGCAACCTTATGCTTACTGGTTTCCTGCCTCTGTTCTCAGATCATCCATGTTTTCATTACAAGTTACAGTACATTCCCGAAACCTATGTTGGCTCCTGTCACACTCCAACACAAAACCCTCAGCATTTCTCTTTTGCCTACAGGACAAAAATAAATTGACTCCTTAGTGTGGCATTCCCAATATTCCCCAATGACCCTTCCTGTCTTGCTGGGTCCTTCCATGCTGCCTGACTCTGTGTTCCTGGAACAACTGAAGCTGTGTCTGTGCTCCGTCCCTGTTGCCCTCCAAACCTTGAGTTCAGTCACTCATTTAGGCGTTTATCTTACAATCATGTATTGAGCACCCACAGTGTTCCAAGCACCCTCCTAATGGAATTTGCATTCTAGGAGCAGGGAAATAAGACTATGAACAAATAAGTATGTAGCAAATCAGCAGGCCAAGATAAATGCTATGAAGAGAAATACAGCAGGATTAGATGCAGAGAGGTGGGGTTTGCTGTGTGAGATGGGCTATTCCAGAGAGCCTTTCTGCAGGGGAGTGAATGAATGGGTGAAGTAGCAGGGAGGTATCCTGATTTCCCAGGCAGAAAACCTCAATCCTGGCTTCAACACCTCTTCCAGTCTTCAGACGTTCTCCTTAAAGACGCCTCTCAAGTGGCCCAAGTTTCCCTTTTCTTAGTCGCTCAATCCTGCCTGACTCTTTGCGACCCCATGGACTGCAGCCCCCCAGGCTCCTCTGTCCATGGGATTCTCCAGGCAAGAATACCGGAGGGAGTTGCCATTCCCTTCTCCAGGGGATCTTCCCATTTTTTTTTTAATGCCTTCTGTACTTCATTCCTGAATTTAGGCTAGTTCATTCTGCCCCGGGTTAGAGCTGACTGCTGACAAGTCCGTTGCCCTCTCCAGCTCTAGAGAAGGATCTACTCATTCAGCTAATATCTGAGTGGCTCCTGTGTGCCTAACTCTGGGTGTCCCCACAGTGCTTGCTCACCTTGGTTTAGAGCTGGGCTGGTGAGTCAGACAGACTGAAGTTCAGCTCCTGCCTCTTGCTCCTGGTCACTGGCCACATGGCCGTTGGCCAGTCACTCAGCCTCACTAAGCTTCAGTCTCTGTATTGGTAAAATGGGAATGAAAAATTGTATTCACCCCTGTTAGGTATGATCTGTATCACAGAAGCCTGGAGAAAAGTTTCCATTAGACCCTCATTCTCAGGTTCTATTGTGTTTTCCTTAGGACTCATGCCATTATCTTACCATCTAACTCTGGGGTCCCACTTTTCCTAGAGAAAGAACTTTGCTTAGTTCCCAAGAAGTTCATGGACCTTGGGCAGGATAAATCTGGAAGACAAGTGTATGCAATTCACTGTGAAGTGACTTCCAGCCCCTTCCTGCTGCCCCCAGAGACCCCGCTGTGCTGACCTGGCAACCACTATGACCTTGGCTGTGGCCAATGAACGCAGGGCAGGGGGAGTGGAAGCAGTTGGCATTTGCCTTCTCAGCCTCTTATCATCCCAGAAAGGGAGGCCTGGGGGAGGGGCTACAGACATCCTTGCCTTTTTAGGTCTACACTCAGGGAGGCTTCAGGAATCTACAGATCAGGGAAATTCTGTTTTGATGCCAGGTTGAAGGCGAAAGGAGAAGGAGGCAGCAGAAGATGAGACTGTTGGATAGCTTCACCAACTCAATGGACATGAATTTGAGCAAACTCCAGGAGACAGCGAAGGACAGAGGAGTCTGGCTTGCTGCAATCCATGAGGTCACAAAGAGTTGGACACAATTTAGCAACTGAACAACAAGTCAGGGAGGCTTCAGGAATCTGTGGATCAAGGAAGCTCTGTCTTACCCCAGCAGATTCTAAGTTCAGAGAAGAGAGCAAATCCTTTGGGGTGTGCAGGAGTCTTAGAGAACATCTAGGCCTATACCCAGAGACCCCTGGGGAGCCCAGCACCACATCCTCAAGGCAGAAAGAAGTCCAGAGTTTTCTTTTTCTGAGTGGCTGTGTACTTTTCCTCCTTGGTTTGGCTACCCTGAGCACCTCTTGCATTTCACACATAGCCACTGGGTGGCATTGTTGGACGAGCCTGGAATTTCAGGTGACAAGCTGACAAGCCAAAGACTCTGGGTTGGGAGCATGCAAGAGTAGAATACATTCCCACTCCTTTTCCCTCCCCTTCTAGCCTTTCTTCATGCCCCTAGCCCCTTGTTCATTCATAGATTGTCTTCCCTTCACTTTCCCATGCGCATCTTGGCTCTGCAACACCTGGAAAGTTGCCAGGATGGCTCGATTCCCCTCCACACTCTGTCGTCCCTTTCTTTCCCCTTCTTCAAAAGAAACGCTGAGTCATCCAGAACCCCAGATCTGAGTTCCCTGGTCTGCCACCTCTCCAGACTAGAGCTCATTCCATTCAGCAAACACAGATTTGCTAGCCAATAATTTCCTGTCCAATCTTTCACCCATCTAAAGAGTCAGACACAACTGAGCGACTGAACAAAATATTACTTTCTCACCATTCTTGGGAAGGCCATTCTTAAGTGATGTAGAGCAGGCAGTCAGGCCCCTTCCCTGTTCTTAGAGGTCTCCTTTGGGTCACTTGGTCAGTTAAATGTCCCACAGAGTCCACCATTTCCCCCCATGTCTAACCGAACACTCTCACTATGGTTGAAACCCATTTTCTCTCAATAAGTTCTCAGAATTGAAGACTCCCTGAGTCCCCCTCGCAATGACTCGTCTTGGACTCAGAGAACATTATTAAAATGCGCTGAGCATCAGGTTTGCACTGTTTTGAATTATTTTAGGATTCATTTCAAAGTGATTTGGCAGTTACAAAATTCTTTCCTCCCTTTTTAAACAGGCAGTGAGCTGCGACGGGGGAACTGCTGACTTGGGGATCAATGAGGCCTGGGCCTGAATCCCAGCTCTGCCACTTACTAGAGCTGTGTGACCTTGAGCAGATTATACAACTTCTCTGAGCTTCTACGTCCTCTAGTATAATCAGCTCACTTTGAATATTAGTGGAGGGACTTCCCTGGAGGTAGGTGGATAAGACTTCTCCTTCTAATGCAGGAGGTGTGGGTTTCCTCCCTAGTTGGGGAGCTAAGATACCACATGCCTCATGGCCAAAAAACTCAAAACATAAAACAGATGCAATAGTATAACAAATTCAATAAAGACCTTAAAACTGGTCCACATCAAAAAAAAAAATCTTAAAAGTGGAACATAAATGAGACATGTCCATTTGTATATAAGAAGCTCCCATTCCTTAGCTGGTGCAAAGTCATGGAACTAGTCATAAAACAAGAAGAGGTTTTATATATATATGCATACATAGATATATATGTTATTAGATATATATACAGATATAGATATATATATATGGATATAATGTAACCCAGCTTTCTCATTTTACAAAGGAAGAAGATGAGGCCTGAAGAGGGGAAATGACTTACTCAAGGTCACATGCCCCAAGATCACCCAGGTGGAGGCAGAGCTGGGCTGAAATGCCAAGCCAACTGTCTTTCCATGATATCAAGTTGCTTCTGCTTTGTCTGCTCCAAGCCCCTTCCCTATTGACCAAAGGCCATAATGAGAAGAGAAGGGTATAGGAGTTATAGTAACAATCAGGCCATGGGCCATACACACTAAGGAGACAGTGTGTGCTAGGCTTCATTTATTGGGCAAAAGAGGCAACCCTGCCCACCTCTGGGCTGGTTGGGCCACACTTGGGTCAAAGCACTCTCCTCTGGGGACCTCATGTGAAGCATATTAAAAGTTGGGTAATTTTCAGAGAAGAGCAAAAGTCCCAAGCCATGGCATTTTAGGAAGAGTTGAGGGCCTAAAGGCAGTGACCCCAAAGAACAGAGGTCGTAGGGCTCCTGGCCACTCTCTTCAGCTTTGTGAAGTGCAACTGTGTGCTGGGGACGGGGTGCAGAGCTGTACTTTATGGCCACGAGTGGAATAAAGACCCCTGGGTGAAGGCTTCAGGAAGGAAAATTCCAAAAGACAAAAAGCTAGCTCTGTCCAAAACTGGAATGACCCATGGTGAAAGGCAGTAAGCACCTTCCTTGAGGGTATGTGTGCAGAAACGGGAGAAGCAGGAGTCAAAGAGTCCTTAGGAATCCTTGAAAATCTAACAGCATAGAGTGACAAGTGGATGAGATCAAGCCCATGCTGCATATCCCGCAGCATGCCTGGATACACAAACCATGAAACAGCACAGCAGAATAGCTAAGAGCATAAATTCTGGAGCCTGAATTTAAACCCTGGCTCTTGCCTAGACTAGCTGTGTGACCTTGAGCAAGGTGCCTAACCCCTCTGTGATACAGAGATAGAGCCACGTCTCTCTGGGCCATCATCCACACTCCTCTGCTATCCTCTGATGCAGGGGCTTCCTGGGGGCACCCTTACCCCTGGAGGTGGCTAGTGTATGGCCAACCCTCCTTCTTGACCACTCTAGGCCTAAGGCAAGAGTCAGGAACAGCCCTTTCTGGTCCTGCAGTGACTAATGGTTCTTCAGAAGCAAGGCCTTCCCAGAGTTGCCAAGTCTGGAGGCTGAAAGGCAAGGAGAGATGGTTAAGCTATCAGGCAATCACTAGTTCACAAACACTGTTGGGCCAGCTGCTCTGTCTGTGCCTGGCTGGACCAGACAGAGGGATGCAGGCAGAAGACACATTTCCCTGCCTTCAGGATGCTCCCCACCCAGGGGAAGAAAGTGTGGGGACAGTGACAGACCCTGGAACGCGATGCAAGGACCTGTCTCCCGGGCAGCATTCAGGCATTGCCTTAGAGGGCGGGGTCTGGGGAGGCAGTCCAGGAAGGCTTCAAGAAGGATGTGACACAAGTTGAATGTTTAGAAAAAGAGTCACTGGAGTGAAGGGGGAGGCATGGTGTTCTATGCAAGGAGGCTAGAACCATCTGGAAGCTCATCATTCTTGAGCCCTCCCTGCAAATGAGGCACTGGTATAAACACCCTGTTCACATCCTCTTGTTTGATCCTTGGAGTGAGCATTAGGTTTTATTACTCCCATTTTACAGATTGGAACTCAGAAAGGAAAAATACCCTACCTGAGGTCACATGAGGGAAAACAGCAGAGCCAGGACTCAACCCCAGGCCTGTCTGACTTCAGGTCTTTAGCTAATCTGTGTGTTTTAAGCCAGTTCCAGCCTTCAAGACAGTTTAGTCTGATGCCAGTATAAGTATGTTGTTAAGTATGTTATCACTCAGTCGTGTCCAACTCTTGGTGACTCCATGGACTGTAGCCCACCAGGCTCCTCTGTCTGTGGGATTCTCCAGGGGAGAATACTGGAGTGGATTGCCATTCTCTTCTCCAGGGGATCTTCCTGACACAGGGATCAATCCCCAGTCTTCTGCACTGCAGGCAGTTTCTTCACCGTTTGAGCTACAGGGAAGTCCTTGATGCCAGTTTAGACTTCGGGAATGGGTGACACAGGGAGAGCAGAGGAACATCAGGTCTGGAAAGGCTTTGCCTGCCTTTTAGGACATGCAGTTTGCATCACAGCAATAGGGGCTTCCTAGGTGGTGCAGTGGTAAAGAATCCACCTGCCAATACAGGAGATGCAAGAGATGCAAGCTCAATCCCTGGACCAGGGAGATACCTTGAGGGAGGAAATGGCAACGCACTCCAGTATTCCTTCCTGGAAAATCCCATGGACAGAGGAGCCTGACAGGCCACGGTTCATGTGGTCGCAGAAGAGTTGGACACATGATAGGGAGCCAAGGAGGAGCTAAGAAGGAAGTGACATGACTGGATATGCACTTTAGGAGGATCACTCTGGCAGTTGTGGGGAGGAGAGGCCAGGGAGCTAGTCTGAAGGTAGGGGACCAGGAAAGGATACAGTGGGCCAGATCATGCCTACAGATAGCTTAAACCAGGGTGCAGGAGAGGGAGAGAGAGCCGGAAAGAAGAGAACAGATGCCAAGACCAGGTGATTTATTGGCTGTGGAGGATGTCAGGATGGGAAAAGCAAAGAGAGATTTTAAGGACTCCCAGGTTTCTGGTTTGGGCAACAGGGTAAAATGTGGCACCTTTCCCAACACAGGGCATATGAGGGAGAAGCAGGGCTGTGAAGTGGGGCTGATGAGCACAATTCTGGAGACAGGCCTGGGCCAAAGACAGAGCTCCCAGGGACCAGTCTTGGGCAGGGCCGAGGAGAGAGGTCATCCTTGCTACAGACCTTGACCTGACCCGGGCCAGCTGGCTCATGGGATTGAGCTGGTTTCCTCTTGAGCCACCGGGACTCCGTACAGATGGCAGCCATCTGCGAAGCCGGCTGGAGAACTCAAATTGTCCCTCTTACAGCCGGGAGGTTGGGGCATTCAGAGTTGCCTCTCCTGACATCCAGGCCAGGCCAGGCAGCCTGAGTGAGCCACCCCAGCCTCAGAAAGAGCCCTGAGTCAAGGAGCCCATGAGACTGTGGTTGAGGGGGGCATTGCCAGCACACCCAGAAACTGTCCTCCATGGGCAGCTGACGTTATAGGTGGTCCAGGGGATGCGGCCGGGAACACAGAAGGCGTCAGCTGTCACGGCTCACCCTGCCACCCCTGTTCCTAACAGAGAAGAAGACCGTGGTGGCCGTGCCATGACAGTGGTCTGCTGATGGCGAATGCTTAGTGTTTGCTAGGGCACAGGCACTGTTCCTAGCGCTTGACATTCCAGTCACTCCATAGACACGTGAGGTGGGGAACCCAGTCACAGCCAGAACATGCCAGCTGTGGGATTAGGCCCCGGATCAGCCAACACCAGCAGCTGTGCTTCAGCCACTATGCGGTTCTGCCTCTGGGTGTTAGCAAAAGGGCCCTGATCGTGAGACAAGCAGCATAGCACCCGACACGGAGGAGCAGCTCCAAAAGGTGAGGAAAGGCCCACCTCTGAAACCAAAGCCCAGGGCTCCACCCAGGAGTTCCTTGGTGGCAGCAGGAATTAATCTCAGGAGGCTTCCTGCAGAAGGCAGCCCTTGACCACCTTAGGAAACTGCCTGTAGGAGGCAGCTCTTAGGTAAGTAGGGGGCTGGAACGATGCTCCTTGCACTTCCCGGGGAAGTCGTCAGACATCAGGCATGACATCAGGCACACTGGCAGAGCACAGTCACAACAGCAGTGATGACATCACAAGAACAGTGTACTGTTCCACACGGATCAGGGTTTTTTTGGCTTTTCCAAGTGTGTCCGTGATCCTTATAAATGAGACTGTAATACACACTGACGGGAATGCTAGTTTCCTTCCTCCCTCCCTCTTTCTCTCTGTGCGTGCGCAGTCCACTCAGTCAAGTCTAACTCTTTTGTGACCGCACGGATTATACAGCCTGCCCGTCTCCTCCGTCCATGGGATTTCCCAGGCAAGGATACTGGAGTGGGTTGCCATGTCCTCCTCCAGGGGATCTTCCTGACCTAGGGATCGAACCCACATCTCTTGCATCTCCTGCATTATCAAGTGGGTTCTTTACCACTAGTGCTACCTGGGAAGCCCCCTTTTTCGCTTTAAATCCTACGCAACAAATGAGGGGGTGAGGGTAATTCTATCCTTCCTATTTAGCAAGTATCCTGTGGCAAGAAAGGTCAAGTGAGCACCTTGGATCACAGAGCTCTACATGCTAAGACTCCAGCCCTGGACAGATGCTCTGCGCTGTATATGCCTTTGCCGGGGTGAGGGATGCTGAGCCCTGGAACTTGCAGATGAGAGAAGAATCAGTAGAGCTGCTCTAGCAAGGGCCCAAGGAGGAGCCTTCAAGTCCTGAATCTTGTACCGTTGCCTAACTCCCTTGGTGTGAACAGTTAAACACCATCAGCACCAATCCCCCTCTAAAAAGACCTCCTGTTGGGTTGGACATCCTCCGCAGGATGTGTGGGTATGCCCTGCGGCTCTGCAAGTTCTGCTGGATTGAATCCACGTTCCTAAAACCAGGATGTCAGCCCAGAGGCCTGGCTCCTCACTAACAGTGGAAGCAGCCAGCAGAAAGGAATGGTGATTTGCGGAGTCAGACAGTCCAGTTCCATCCTAGCCTCACCACTTACCAACTAAATTACCTCGGACAGCAACTGGCTTTCTCTGAGCTTCAAGATCTGCATTTGTAAAATAGAGATAATGGCATCCTTCCCACTCGGTGGTGGCAAGGATTAAATCAAATGATTATGGAGAGCTGTCAGCCCAGTGCCTGGGCTTCCTTTCCATGCTTCCCTGCCCTGATTCTGGTGGGCTGGCAAGGGCTATGCCACCACGTTGGGTGGGTGGGTAGGGGGCTAACCTTCACAACAGCCTATGAAGTATTCTCATTTTGCAGCAAGCATCAGCAGAGGTGGCAGTCATGCAAGAAGGGAGAGATGGTCCTCCAGGAGTGATTTCCCTCCTCCCATACTCCTACGTTCATAAATTGTGGTGGAAAGACCTAAGACCCTCCCTCCTATCCCTGTGGGGCCTGGGTGGGTGTGGGGCTCAGTGTGGCCATGGACGCACTGTCATAAACTCCTTTCAATGGCTGTACTCTTGGAGGGAAGGAACCAACGGACTCCTTTCTTGTGATGGCCATTCAGCAGTCTTTCCCTCTGCTGAAAGCAGGGCCTGGCCTCCAAGAAGGAAACTGGACTAATGGAGAAAAGAGTGGTCTTTGGGGTTTGACTCACCCTGGAGAAGGCATCAAAGGGCACTCTAGCTGATCTTTTGTGACCAAAATAGAAAACTGTGACCTCAAGCTAAAAAGATTAAACACCTAGGTTAAGCTAGCTGGCTTAATTCATTTAATCCTTACCACCCTATGAAGTCTTTTGCTATTTTACTGACAAATGAGGAAGCTGAGGCTCAGAGGGTTGACATAACTTGCTCAAGCTCATACAACTAGCAAGCAAGTGCCAGGAGTAAGAATTTTATTATCTTTCTTTTTTCTTTCTTTCCTTCTTTAGTTAATTTCATTTTGGTTGTTGTTCACACTTAGATCAGGCTTTAATGAGGAGAGGTGGAGTGACACTGGGCTTCCCAGGTGGGGCAGTGATAAAGACTGCCTGCAATGCAGGAGAGGCAGGTTCAGTCCCTGGGTAGAGATGATCCCCTGGAGAAGGAAACAGCTATCTACTCCAGTATCTTGCCTGGAGAATCCCATGGACAGAGGAGCCTGGCGGGCTACAGTCCATGGGGTCGCAAAGAATTGGACATGACTGACAACTAAACAACAACCAGGATGACATACCCCTGAGTTCAATCAGATGGAAGGAGAGTCAGAGGAATATCCCAAAAAGGGGAACAAAATTCAAGGGCTGCTCATTCTACTCGAGCAGAGTGTAGTGGCTACAGGTATGTGTTAAGACCTGATTCAAGTCCCAGAACCACCACTCAGTGGCCTTGGGCAGGTTGCTTCACCTCTCTGCCTGTTTCCTTTCCCCTGAGATTGTGTGTATGTTAGTCACTCAGTCGTATCTGACCCTTTGTGAGCCCACCAGGCTCCTCTGTCCACGGAATTCTCCAGGCAAGAATACTGGCATGCATTGCCATTCCCTTCTCCAGGGGATCTTCCTGACTCTGGGATCAAACCCAGATCTCCTGCATTGCAGGCAGATTCTTTATTGTCTGAGCCACCAGGGAAGCCCAATAGATGGTTCTGATGTAGAAATCACCTCCTAGAGCTGTGGGCATTACACGTCCCATTGGTCTAGAGATGCCTGGCACAGTGTCTGGCACATGTTAAGCATAAGTCACCAACGAACATGATTATTAATTCTCCCTTGAGAGTTTTTCTCTATCCATGGCTTTCATTTCAACAAAGGAGGGCAAAGAAAATATATAGACTTGATCAAATGGATAAGACTGTTGTGCATTAATTGACATAAAGATCCAATGTGGCAAGAAGGAGGAACAGAGTCCTGTGGGATTGGTCAGAAGAAGTTTCCAGAAAGACTGTGGAGCAAGGTTCTGGAGGACAATTTGGTGAAGGAGGCAGGAATGACTGAGGCCTCAGGGAAAGAGAGGGGTGGGGCAAACTGGGAAGCAGAGAGAACCTGGTGATTGAGCACTTCTTAGAGAAAGAGCCAAAAGCTTAGCAGCAAGCTGGGAGTTAAGACAGGAGTTTCCTAGGAAAGCAGAGTGGAGAGACTCATTTGTGGCATGTCTGCCTGGGGCCTAAACTCTACTTAAACAACTGAACCATCACAACAGTTTGTGAAGAATCTTCACTTTCCAGATGAGGAACTGAGGTCCAAAGATGTGAATGAACTTGTCAGGATGTAAGTCCCAGCCTGGCTGGCTCTGAAACACCCGGGCCACACAGGCTAGGACACTGCCAGGGCAGCTTCTATGGGGCCCTAAACCAAACCAGTCCTACCTGATAGTCATCTGTTGTCCCCAGAGCTCACTGAGGTCACTGCCCACCCAGACTACCCCTGCAGCTCTGGGTAGGCCCCAATCTTAAATCCATCTGCCAGCGCAGGAGACTAAGAAACACGGGTTCAATCCCTGGGTTGAGGAGCCTGGTGGGCTACAGTCCATGGGGTCGCAGAGTCAGATACAACTGAGCAGGCATGCACGCACCTTAATGAAACACTGGAATCCCACAAACCTGGAACCTGTGGGCTCTCAGAGCTTCTATCTGAAACTACAGGCCTAAAGAGGAGGATTCACTGAGCAAGGAGGGATCAGCAGCAGCCTCCCTGGGACTAGAGGCCCTCTGCACGCAGGATTCCATGTCTGGCTCAGATCTGGGCTCAAGGAACCGCTCTTTGGAACGATAATCCGGACAGCAGACAAGAACTGGCAGGGGCTTGTGGCTGTCATGGGCCTTCCAAGAGCACCCCTGACCCTCTCAGGCCCATCATCTGAGCAGAGGGCATCCTGGGCTTCCCACACACTCTTACAAAAGCAAAGAGGAGCCTCCACCACCCACACCGGGGTACCATAAGCTGCATCCCCAATTTCAGAGCCCCGTAGGCCAGCTGGCTTCCTAAGGTCTGTGAGGAGCCCATTTTATAAAGAACCTGGCGCTTGCCTGGCATGCTGCAGTCCATGGGGTCACAAAGAGTCGGACTGAGTGACTGAACTGAACTGGCGCTAGCCTAGGGCAGCTGCACCGCCCCTCAAGCCCCCAACCCCAGCCTTTCCTGCCCCGGCTCCTCTGGGGGAGGGAGTCCAGAGGGCCGGCGCTGCAGTTCTGCCGGGTTCCTGCGGCTCCTCCCCGTGGGGGCGAACACAACACCGAGTTTGTGCCACACTGCGGCCACACCTGCTGTATTCCCCTCTGCGATCCAGAGCTTTAGCTGGGTAAGCGGGAGGTGGAGAGGCAGAGCTGCAGGAGGGGGCAAGCCGGCGCGAGAGGGCAAGGAGAGGGTCTGCAGGTTCTGTCTGGCAGCATCATATCATAATAGCAACACGTCTCCCACGCGGCTGGATCCCTTCTCGGGCCTGGGAGAGCTGTATTGATTGTTTCCGCCTTGGCTTACTTATGGTTGGCAGGAGTCTCTCATGACCGCTCCTCAACTCTGGTCCCCGGTTCCCCGGCCCGCAGCAGCACCCAGCTCAGCCCTCTGCGAGGTTCTGGTTAGTAAGCTGAGCTCTGCCAAAGGATGGGGTGCATTCCTCGCGGGGAGGGGGCCCAGGTCCGGGGGCCTCACTGAGCGGGCAGCGGGTGGCGGCACCTCGCCGCCTCTGGCCCCCGCCGGCCCCTTTAATTCGAGTCCGCCGGCGGCCAGGTGCGGCGCTGCGTGGCGCGGTGCGGCGCGGTGCGGCTGCGGGCGGCGGCCGGGTGCTCCGCACTCGCCGCCCGCGGGACTGCAGAGCCGGCGCCGGCTGGCCGCCCGCACGCCGCCTCCTGCGGTCATCCAGAAACATGGAGGCTCCGGGTGCCCATCGGAAAGGGTAAATGGGTGTCGGGGCGCTCGGCTGCACTGTGCCCCCCTGTCCGGGCTGCGGGGCACCGGGCGGCACAGCCTGCAGCGCGGCGGGCTCGGGCTCAGTCCGGGGCGGGCGAACCTGGGCCGGACCGAGCCGGGGCGGGCGATGGGGGGCTGGCGACCAGCGGAAGGAGAGAACAGGCAAAGAGCTCGGGGACCCTCCGGGCAGTGCCGGGCGCGCGGGGTGGAGGGCGCAGAGAGGAGCTGGCGGGTGATGGGAAGCGCAGCTGACATAACCATGTCTGGTAAATAGCGCTGGTTGGTAGGACACAAATCACTTGGGACTGCCCGGCGGCATTCCCCTCTCCGGCTCAGAACGAAAACGGCTTTGCGGCAGAGAAGGGCTTTTCGCTTCCCTGGCGCCGTGGGCTGCCGGGGAGCCCCCGCTCTTAGGGGAAAGCCAAGATCTGGGGCAGCATCTACTCCCCACCCCCAGAGTTTAGGTTCCAGTGTTTTCCGGAGGGAGATGGAGCCTCGGCGATCCCTCGGACCCTAGGGGCAAAAGAGCTAGGCTGCGCTCGGGCCCCACCGCTAGAGCCCCTCTCTGGACCGGGCAGGAGGGGGTTAAGGTGGAGCTGGCTGCAGCAGCCAGCTGGTGGGTCAGGTCCACCCGCGCGGAGCTCGCGGGGCTGAATCCCAGCCGGAGACCGGAGCGATGGGGAGAGGGCTCGGACCCCTCCCCGCCCTGGGGCCGGCGGGATTGGGCGGGCAGGGGGCCAGCCCGGAAGCTGGCTTCCTTCAGGCTCCCCCTCTAGTTGCTGCCAAGCTGCCTTGCAGCCAGGCTGACTGAGACTTGGTTCTGCACTCAATGCCCAGGAGACGTGAGGGGTTTTCTCTTGGGGAGAAATCGGTGGTCGGGCGCTGCCCGGTTGGAACGCCACCCTACTGGAGGGAGGCCTGCAGTGTGTGGGTCCCTGAGGGAGAGGAAGTCCCGGGACCAAGGAAACCAGCTTTTGGAGATCGACCTTTCTGTGTGAGAAGTCTCCCTAGATGAGCTCTGGAGGAGTGTGTGTTGGGGGGAGCCAGGCTGGGGAGGAGCGGTTCTTCCTCCAGGACTCCGCAGAGGTCAGAGCTGGGAGTGGGGCTGCAGTGCAGGAAGCTCTCCCCTTGGGAGATGCTGTGTCCTGACCTCGGGATGGGAGGGCTTTGCCCAGAGTCCCTCCTGATGGCTGCAGAGGGCCAATGGGGAACCTGGCTGAGCCAGGGAAGGCCCCTGGAGGAGACAGGCCCAGCCAAGTCTTAAGGCTTGTTCCCTGGAAGAAAACACTTCCAATGGATGGAAGCCTGCCCAGAAGAGGCTAGGAGGCTGAGGGATAGTTCTCAGGTATGACACCAGAATAGAAAATGGGCATGGAAGAGAAGCTGCCAGAGTCTCCTGAATCTTGGCACCAGCTGCCCAAAAACTCTGATTCCACCTTGCTGCTGTTTTTTCCAGGCAACGTCACACCTCCTGAGGGCAGCCGGGAGAACTCTGGCTTTTGCTGAGCATTGCATCTTCCCTCCTTCCTTTCAAAGGCTCCAGATCCCAGCTTACCTGTCCCCGAGTCCTATGTGCCCCTAACCAGGCATCTCACAACCCCTCCAGCCCAGCTCAGCCCTAGAGCTCACCTCCAGGCCCTGGAGCCTGCCCTTCTGCCCAGAATGACTCACCATTATTTCTAGCTCAAGTGAGAAGACGTGATGGGGTGTCGGGCTGCCCGTTTGTATATCTAGGATTCCTGAAGCATCGGATCAGCTCTGCAAGGAAGAGAGCTGCAGATTCCTGCCTTGCCAGGTAAATCAATCTATTGTTTAATAACAGCAGTGTGTAGAGTCACCGGGGTGGGAGCAATGAGGGAGACCCAGGCCCAAGATTTGTCACTACAAATACCTCTCAGGGTGCAGGGATCTGTAAGGCATTAGTTTAGTGCCTGGGAGAGGGCTCCCTTCCAACCTCTTGTATAGGGCTGTGCCCCATGAAGCCTGCACAGTGAAGAGGGACCTATGTCAGCCCCCTGCCCCCAGCTCAGGGCATTCCAGAGCTTTCTTGAGAGACCACCACCTGCTTCCCTCTGATCCCCAGCCCAGGTAAACATAAATCTTACTTTTCTGTGGTATCGGTGGTGGTGATGTTTTTGAGCTTCTTGGCTGAGAGAAGAGAGAGGGGGAGAAAAGAAGCACCCCAGGTCGGGCTGCCAGTGCTGAGTGGTCTTATGTTCTTAACCACCTCTGTCTTTCAGCCAAGCGAGGCTTTCTCTCCAGCTCTCAGGGAGCCCTGGGGGCTCTCCCGCTGGAACCCAGGCTGATGCCGCTGTGTTTCCTGGGGCCGTAAGCACCATTCCAAGCTCCCAGCCACCAGGCAGCTAGAAGGCGCAGTGAGAGGCGCCTCTCCCGGTTCCAATTATGACAGTGGCACCGGAGACCCAGTGGATGAGGCTGCCGCCCTCCCTGGGCACCCGCAGGATACCTATGACCCAGAAGCAGACCACGAATGCTGTGAGAGGGTGGTGATCAACATCTCGGGGCTGCGGTTTGAAACCCAGCTAAAGACCTTAGCCCAGTTTCCAGAGACCCTCTTAGGGGACCCAAAGAAACGGATGAGATACTTTGATCCCCTCCGGAACGAGTACTTTTTCGATCGGAACCGCCCGAGCTTTGATGCCATTTTGTACTACTACCAGTCTGGGGGCCGGTTAAGGCGACCCGTGAATGTGCCGTTAGATATATTCTCTGAAGAAATTCGGTTTTATGAGCTGGGAGAAGAAGCAATGGAGATGTTTCGGGAAGATGAAGGCTACATCAAAGAGGAAGAGCGTCCTCTGCCTGAAAATGAATTTCAGAGACAGGTGTGGCTTCTCTTTGAATACCCAGAGAGCTCAGGGCCTGCCAGGATTATAGCTATTGTGTCTGTCATGGTGATCTTGATCTCAATCGTCAGCTTCTGCCTGGAGACGTTACCCATATTCCGGGATGAGAATGAAGACATGCATGGCAGTGGAGTGACCTTCCACACCTACTCCAATAGCACCATCGGGTACCAGCAGTCCACTTCCTTCACCGACCCTTTCTTCATCGTAGAGACCCTCTGTATCATCTGGTTCTCCTTTGAGTTCTTGGTGAGGTTCTTTGCCTGTCCCAGTAAAGCCGGCTTCTTCACCAACATCATGAACATCATTGACATTGTGGCCATCATCCCCTACTTCATCACCCTGGGAACAGAGCTGGCTGAGAAGCCAGAGGATGCTCAGCAGGGTCAGCAGGCCATGTCACTGGCCATCCTTCGAGTCATCCGGTTGGTAAGAGTCTTTAGGATTTTCAAGTTGTCCAGACACTCCAAAGGTCTCCAAATTCTAGGTCAGACCCTCAAAGCCAGCATGAGAGAATTGGGCCTCCTAATATTCTTCCTCTTCATCGGGGTCATCCTTTTCTCTAGTGCGTCTATTTTGCAGAGGCCGATGAGAGGGAGTCCCAGTTCCCGAGCATCCCGGATGCCTTCTGGTGGGCAGTCGTCTCCATGACAACTGTAGGCTATGGAGACATGGTTCCAACTACCATTGGGGGAAAGATTGTGGGTTCCCTGTGTGCAATTGCAGGTGTTTTAACCATTGCCTTACCGGTCCCTGTCATAGTGTCCAATTTCAACTACTTCTACCACCGGGAGACAGAGGGAGAGGAGCAGGCCCAGTACTTGCAAGTGACAAGCTGTCCAAAGATCCCATCCTCCCCAGACCTAAAGAAAAGTAGAAGTGCCTCTACCATTAGTAAGTCTGATTACATGGAGATCCAGGAGGGGGTAAACAACAGTAACGAGGACTTTAGAGAGGAAAACTTGAAAACAGCCAACTGCACTCTGGCTAATACAAACTATGTGAATATTACCAAAATGTTAACTGATGTCTGACTGAACCCTATTAACCTACTCACAGCTCAATGGAACTAATGCAGATACTGCATAATAGCCTGCATTGTAGTCCGTGTATTCTACAGTGTGTATCTGGTTCTGCATGGAGAGCAATAGTCGTGCAAGTGACTTTTGATCTTTTGATTTTTGATTTAGAACACAGAATATCTATCCATGGCTTTCATGCAAATCTTCATCACCGGCTTAGGGGTTTCCAAAGATGGGAGTCACCTATGGAAGCCAGGATTTCAGAAGGACACATTGAGGCCACCTCATAGCAGACACAGAACCTATCACATCAGTGTCACCTTTTCTTCCTAAAGAAATGCACACAGCATCTCAGATGCAACTCCCACCACTACCACCCTCACCCTCCCACCCCACCACCCCACTTGAGCCTACCTCCCCCTTCTCAGAGAAAAACCATGGTGGCTTAGCCTTAAAGTTCTGGTAATTATTCAAAAGGTCATTCCCATTTTTGCATTGAAAAGAACACACAGTGCTGTGTTTTGGAATTACTTTCTGTGTCACAGGCTGGGGGTTTGTGAATTGCAGTTCCAAGTAGATGCTCCGGAGGCTTGTGTTTCATAATGAAAATGCAGCATTTGGTTTTTTTCTCTGCAGTGTCGAAGTGAGGGAACCCCGGGGGAGGGACAGTTAGGATGACCGAATGTGAGTTGTCAAGTTTCACATTTGCTCCCTTCGCCCTACAGGGAGAAGCTAACAAACCAAGGGACCTCTCAGCTTCAGATTTCACCATTTTTGCAGGCTTCAGGGTCA
This sequence comes from Aepyceros melampus, assembly GCA_006408695.1. NCBI lineage: Eukaryota > Metazoa > Chordata > Mammalia > Artiodactyla > Bovidae > Aepyceros > Aepyceros melampus. Next base: position 232,679 of record SJXQ01005289.1, on the reverse strand, counting down.
CAAAAACATGTCTGATTTCTTCGTTACATTGGAGTTTGCAGGCATCTGCTTTCTAGTGCTGTGGCCCAGCTACACTGACACTGCAATGAAATCTACCAGTGATGCGATAGAGCTGCATGGGTGTTTGTTGCATGAATCTCAATATTTAAAACACAGGAGATAACCTATTTTCTTAGTAGCCTACACAGTATTCATATTTAGAGTATTAATAGCCTAGGAATGGCATTGAACTAGGGTTTGGTTTTTTTTTTTTTTTCCTTTCCCATCAGAAGACAAAAAGCCCTCAATCAAGAGAAAAAAAAAAAAAAAGACTGTTTGGAGTGAGGAACCAAAACTTCTGGCCCTCTAGCCCACCCCCATCCCTGTTCTTCCAAGTGGGGGCACAGACCTCAGCAAAGCCAGGAGGGTGAGCAGGGAAAGCAGTGTCTAACACCTCATGTGACTGCACCTTAGGAATGAACCTAGTCATGGGCAAGACTGAACAGCTGACTGGGGCACGTTGTCCTGAGCACAGGCGGATCTGTGGATCCAGTGTATATACCTATGTATCAAGTGTCTCTTCCATGAGTTCCTCTCCCTGACTAGCTATAGAAAAAATTGCATTTGAACCTTGTATAAGCTTATGCAATATTTTTGACACAGGGCAATATATGCATGTGTTTGACTATGTGCACTAGAGTGTATATACACACATATAGATATTTATATATACATACATACGTGTGTATATGTATATATGCACACACACTCACATATATATAGTCATTCTCTGGAGTTCAGGTTCAGGAGCAAACCCACTCTTGGTGGGTTGGTTGTCTCAGAGACCTAATGGGTTAATTTGTCCCGTTGGTCACCCCACTGGGCCTGGGTTTGCTGCCATTGTCTCCAACACTCCAGTCTTCATGGATTCTTAGATGTTCGAATTGTCTTTCTGCCCTTCATGTGCTGCAGCTTCAGTTTCCCACAGCTGAAGCTTGTCTTACCGAGTGCACAAGGGCCCCAGGGCCCTCACAGCTCCAGCTGACCTGGGCCAGCCCCACCCCAGGCAGCCCCTCCACAGCCCATCACCTTCATCATCTCCATTCTCATTGTCCCTGCCCTGTCTGGTTTTCATTTGAGACGTAGAATGTATTTAACTAATAGAGAACATACACACGAGAACTACAAACACCATGTCAAAGACATAACCCACAACTCAGATGCAGAATACGCAAAATGACATGGTCATCTGGCTCCGCATCAGTCACTTCCGCGCACCTTTCACTAAAGAGCCAGAATGGATCGCCTTCTTTGAAACCAAGGACACAGAGGAGGAGGGATCCTGGGGCCCCAATTCCACAGGTCTAGGCTAAAAGGGAACCTCCTCTATGTGGAAATTTCTGAAGTTCAGGACCAAGAGATGGAGTCCCTAGTTGAACCACAGGCATCATTTTGATCACCAGGCTCAAGCTGTCTCCCCCATTAAACTGGCAACCAGGGCTGCATATGCAACCAAAGGCTGGCTAAAGAATCATTCTCCACCCCTAGAGCAGGCTGAGAGTGAAGGTCACACCACATAAAGGTCGAGTTCTGGCTGACCCTGGAATGGGTGCAGATGGGGAAGCTTTTGCCTCACAAACTAGACTTCTTTGCCTTTCAACATATTTGCTTAAATTTCCCAAACACGGTGAGCTGTGTGGTCAGGCTGCCAGTCGTGTCTCCAGCCCCAGCCTCACTGTTGGCTCTTTAGCATCTACAGTTACCTTGGGGGGTGGGGCACCAGCCCAGGGTGCTCGCTAGTTCCTGGTCACCCACATCCTCAGGGGTCTACAGGGCATCCCAGCCTGGCACAAAGCCTCCGTGCTTCTCTTCCTCTCCTTCATGGGAGACGGTGCTGTATTTCCAAGGCGTGGGCTGGAGGGATGCAGACTTTGAAAAGATAAATGGTAAAATAGCCTATACCTAATGCCTAGGTCTGGTGGTAGATATTTTATCCCAGTGCCCTTGACCTGGGACTATAAAATGTTTACCCACACCGGCACACAGACATACACACCCACCACAAAAGAGATCTACATTGTTGCCATACACAAATACAAAATACTCACCACACGTGCAAAATACACAGAGACCAAATTAATGAAAAGGGTACTCAAAAGATATATCTGTATCCAAAATATGCACACTCAGCCCAGACATGGAATGTACATCTAGAACATACACGAAAGACAAATACCATGTAAAAGATACAACCTGCAACTCAGACGCAAACCATACAAAATGACATAGTCATACAGAGTGTACACAAATACCTGCGTACACCATGTGCAAAGACATAACTCAGATGCAAAATACACAAAAACAACGTGGGCACATGGGTATACTTGTGGAATACACCCAAGATAATTTACTATTGTTTGCATGTAAAATGCACACAAACTCAGTTTATACACCCAATAAGTAAGTAAGTAAGTAAAATCGCTCAGTCATGTCCGACTCTTTGCGACCTCATGGACTATACAGCCTATCAGGCTCCTCCATCCATGGGATTTTCCAGGCAATACATCTATTCATATTAGGCATACAAAATACAGTGTACATACCCAAGAAATTACACACAAACACACACCTCAAATATACTGAGATCCATTCCTCTGCCCCATATCTATAAATAGGCATAAACAAAAGATCAGATTTAATCACCTTTCCCGAGCCTGCATCTTTCCCCCTCAGTGTCCTTCAAGAAATCTCTTCCACTAGTCTCTTTCCCTCTTACAGATTTCAGAAAAATAACCTTGAGGCTTAAAGCAAAAAGATGGGCCACCATGGTCAAGCAGATCTCTGGTTAAGACTGGGAATCTCATGGCTTTCTACCTATTCACCTTCCTCCCACCAGAAACCCGGGTGCCAAGTGTGGAAGGACCTGGGACAACTGACAACCTATTAATATACACCTTTTGGCAATGCCCTTTCTTTCAAAGAAAATCCACACAGACAGTGCAATAGCCCAGGCACCCCCACTCCCAACCCCTGGGATCTCTGGATTCATCCCCATCCTCCTGAAAGCAGTGTTGGCTCAAAAATCTGCAGGGTCCTGGGCCCAGAATGAGAGTGAAGATACCCCCAACATTCTTTCAGCCCGCAGATCTTACTGCTCCTCCATCCCCAGTGGCTTTGTCGGGGGCTGGGTCAGAGAGTCAAGACTCTATATAGACTTTATCTCTTAAAATGAGTCACCTTTACTTGCTTGTCACATCTCACTTGCTCTTGGGTGTAAGCCCAGTGGGGTCAACTCCTGAGTTCCCCCATGAGTGTGCCATCCCAGGCAGGCTTTTCCACTTGCCCCATCTCCACCTGGACACCTGTCTTCCATCTGATGGCTGTACCTTGAGGAAACACACACCAATTCAGCTTATGTAAAACTTGGTTAAGGATAAACCTAATGTTACACAAGCAAACAAGTCTTTTTTAGAAGGCCTGTTTGATATGCTATATCCTAAGGCCAGATTTAAATGCTTTGTAAGATTATGTGCTGTTTTGGGATTACCCACAGAGCTGGCTCTTCACACTAGTAGGACTAGCTGAGAGCTAGGTGTGTTTTGGCAAAGGCGTCACCTCAGATGGAAGTTGGGGAGTCGAAGTCAGATATCAGATTGAAATCAGATCCTCACGGCCTCTACTCCTGCTGCAACCCAGGCTGGTGTCCCACCTGCCCTCCTAAGCACAGTCACAGCTCCCCGTCTCCAGGAAGGAAGCAGCAGAGGACGGGCGCGTGGGTCCATGTGTGCACACTTAATGCAATACGCTGGGCCTTTCAAGTGCTTTCAGGTCAAAATATCCATTTTCCCTTTAGCTTCAGAAGGTGCCTCCTTGGCTCAAACTTTCAGAAAGTTGGAGTTCTCAGGACTCTAAAGAAAAAGAGGTCCAGGTTGGGTGGAGAGGGTGTCAGGAAGAAAGGGTAACTGAGCTAGTCAGATTTCAGAGTCAACTTTTTAGAAGCTGAAATTTAGTTAAGGTCATAATGAAGCTCTGTGCTTCCTGAAGCTTCTGTAGTATTTGACATACCCTTCCTCTCTGCTTCCTCTGCCCCTCTCAGCTGGGCCTCCGAGGATGGAGTAGGCGTGAAACCAGGAGGTCAGGCTTGAAAGGGGGCCCCAAAGGAGCATGCCCCTAGACTTCATTGACCTGATGTGGAAAGGGCTCCCAGGATAGATTTTTTGGCCTGAGCCTCCAGCCTGGGTGCTCATGTGGCCGCCCCATGTGTTCCCCACAAGGCTGCAAGACTAGCTTGTCCTCTCTGCTCTCCCTGGATCTCTCACTCCATTGTACTGAGGTCTTTGGCCAACTTTCTCACTCATGGTCAGCCATAAAATGTCAGTAGCATCTTTATAGAGGGCAGGCTGGGACTTCACTGCTGCCCACAGTAGTGGAAAAGAGGCAGAGACTGACTTTCCCCAAAGGAAACCACAGGGTGGTTTGCAAATTGTATATGAGAGTGGCACCAGACCCCCATGGCAGACCGGAGGAGCACACTGCTTTGAGTTGTCTCCCTAGGAGTGGGGATGGTGAGCCCTGCTCCAGCTCTGGTTCTCCTGGAGCCCGTTGCCATAATAGCCTCCATCCTGGTGATGGCTGTCTGGTCTGAGAGGATGGTCCACATAGGCTATACTATCCAGGGTGCTCCCTGGTTACACACTGGAGGCCCCCCCAGCCTTGGCAAAGTGTCCATTGGCAGATTTGAGCCCACAAACTCAACCTCATTAACACCCTTCACCACCTGAGCCAACCAGCAGACCGCTGGATGCTGAGACGTGTCCAAATGGCTAGTGTGACCTTCATCTAGATCTGCAGACTTGGCCCTTGTTGAAACCAGCCCTGTTCTCATCAGAGCAGCAAGCAAAGAGGGGTGAGGTGAGCGATCCCTGACTAGCTGGAATAAGTCTCTTTATCAAATGAACCTAGTTATCTTTTCCCTTCTTTCTACTTCCCTTCCCATCAACGTTCAGCTCCATCTCTCATAGTTTATTTTTTAAAGAGAAAAAGTGCAATAAACTAAATAATGACTGTTTTCTTTAGCAATAGCTGTTTCAAAATCTTGTTCTCAGGACTGAAAAGTGATAGTACCTGGATTCTCAGCTAATGCCCTTGGCTTCTGGGCATCGGTTCCCTGTCTCTGTAGCTCCCTCCTCCTCCACATGGTCATGTGACGCCTGTGCTCTGAGGCCCTGGCCCTCCTCTGGAATAGAAACACACACAGGTCTGATATCTGCGCAGGGAAGGTCCAGGAGAAGACTTTCTTTATCACTCTGACTCCTCCCCATGTGCACCTCTCTCTCTCTGTGCATCTCTGTCCCTCTCGCCTTCCATCTGCCCCCTCCTGCCTGCTCTCACATGGCATTCTCACAACCTCTGGGCACTGAAACCTTGAGTTTGAGTGACCTCACACCAGCCCATCTCACGGACTTTCAGTCAGACTGGCAGGGTGTAATGGAAGCCCGCAGGAAAGCATTTACCAATAGATAAGAATAAAGCATCCTGAGCCATTACAGATCATTTCCATGCACTAAAAGCCATTACTTGGTCCATTTGTTTCCCTCCCTCCCCTCCCTTGGGAGATGGATGCTAGAGGAATGTGGCCTGGAGGTGTGCACCTGAGATGGGTCGCCTGGGCTGATTTGGGGAGTTGCCCTCTGGCTGCCCTTCAAAATAAGCTGACTTGTTTAACCAAAGGTCTGCCATGAGAGCTGTGGAGGAAAGCAAGTGTTGTGGATAGAGGTCTACAGGGACAGTGTTTGTGGGTGGTTAGGGCATGACAGTAGCGAAACAAAGACCCCACCACCCACTATAGTATACTGTTGCATAAATATTTGCACATGTTAACTGGGGACTTTAGAAGAGCCTCCTTTCCTGGAAAAACAAAAACAAAAAAACTGTGCAGCTGAATTTTCAGGCTAGGCGATCAGGGAAGGCTGGCAACTCCAGGGTCCCACCACATTCCTTTTCAATCTACCTTGTTCTATACCCGCGTATACAGCAAAACCTCAGTTAACTGATGGGGAAATCCTCAGGGAAGGAAGCCATCTGATGGCTTTACAATTATGGGGTTTTTGGGTGGGAAGGGGAAAATGTGTTTTGGTTCAACCTTTGTTATGGGGGGGAAAAATCTTTCCTAAGTTGGTTAGTATAAACTTTCCTGCCTTAGTAAGCAGAATGTTTGAAGTTGACAGGAGACCTTGCGTTGCTCAGGGTCAGTATTCTCAACCTCAGTGCTCATTGTACAGAAGTGTGGGTGGAGAAGACCAAAGACATAGGCTAAATGTCTGCTGGCTACAAGACATCTCTGGAAGTTGGACATTTGGGCGCATTAGATAATACCCTTGCTATCATTTGCCTCTTTCTACTGGAAGCAGAATAAGAAAACATAATTCTTGTTAGTCAAGGTTTTGGTTAATTGGTCCTGAGTTATCAGAGGTTTTCCATATATACATATATCTGTGTATATATATGTATAGTATATGTATATATGTATACCATTGTTTCAGAAAATTATAGTTATACAGTGACCAATCTCCTTAGCTTCACTAATGTGGAATACATTTGGCAACCCAAGAAATACTGCACTTATTTGAATTTTTAAAATGACCTCCCTTTGCATTCTTACCATTACTTCAGTTCAACTTTTTCTCCTGCACAGGGACTTCTCTAGAAGGTAGTTCTTTCATAACAGAAGATCAGGCTCCAGCATCTTTCCCTTCCCAGATGGCTGCCTGACTCAGGGATAAAAGGGAAGTCTGATCTAAGAGCCAAGTGCTTTATCCTTTGTTCTGCCTGTCCGATAGGAAAAGTTATTACAAACTTTGTAGTTCTGGGTGAGGGGAAAGCTTAAAGACCTGGCAAAGGACAGATCTCTTTTGGTTTCTCTTTGTCGTCGGTGGTAACCTAGGCTTGAATTCATGAGATCTGAAAATAATAGCTAAAGAATGCCTCTGCCCCATGGAAGGTGAGATGTGTAGCAACCCATGAAACTAACAAATCCATCCTCTTGTTGAGTCTGACCAAATCTAGGTTGTGGGCGTAGGCAGTAGAGCACCCATAATTCAGCTGCCTCTTTGGAGAAACACCAGGGTCTGAGCTGAACTGTGCTTTCATTCTCCATCTCCCTGGCAGGGTGTTAGACCCATGGGAGACAGCTCCAGCCTCGCCTCCTGCAATTGACTGTATGTGCTCTACCTAGACGCGGGTGGGAGGGGTTCCTGTTATCTGATGCAGTTGAGATGGAGCAAGGGTGCTTGCCCTCTCTCAACACTCCCAGCATTAGTGTATGTACTAGCAGTCAGCTAGCAGAATCTCATAAACCAGACTTAGCATGGCCAGCTGGTAAACTGAAGCAACTGAGGTAGCTTCTCTGGATGGCTCCCTCTTACACTGCCTGAACCTCAGCAAGCAAACAGATATAACTTTCTGTGCTCCTCTGCACTCCTAAAATAGTCAGATATGTTCCAGATAAGTGTGCAGCTGAGAACTGCATGCATCATTCCACGGACAGATGCACCAGGCAGGTGTAATTACGTAACAGTGTGGACAGCTGCTACAACATCTAGGTAATTGAGGGCAGTGTAAACGCGGCTGTGAGCTAGGACCTTTGATAGCTACTCAGAGAGGACTCGGTCCTGAGGTCTCTTCTCCATTCTCCTGAGAGGACTGTAAGCCTTGCCTCTCCTGGAAGATGATTCCTCAGACACTGACTTTATTGGTATGAGACATAAACACTCTGGGCTGCTAGAGAAAGCAAGACAAGGAGCTGGGAGGAAGAGGATTTTCAGGGGTTCACTTTGCTACTCATTTCCATGTCAGTGCCGACATGCCTGCCTTTTGAGCTTGTGAAGTGCAGGGTGAGGACTGTGATTGCCAGGTAGGGCTGGAAAGGAGAAAGCAGCCACAGGCTAAGAAATTGGAGAGAAAAGCAGGGAGAGCGCCTGGCTGGCTTTGGTGAGGGTGAGTGTCAACTCTTGAAGGGTCTGAACATGCTCCGTGCTTGCCCCAGTTCTGCCTTCACGTGGGATCCGGCGACCCAGTTTCCCTTTGTTGTCGTGCTTGGATGATTCCTTCATTTGAAGGGCCCCAGGAAGCTGGAGAGTCCCATGATCCAGCTCCAGCCTGCTGAGCAAACAATGCCCTGGCCAAATTGGCCTCTGACTAGGTTTCTGCATCCTTGCACCCCTTGCTCCACTAAGGGTAATCTTGGAACAATCTGGATTAATCATGCCAGCAACCAAGGAGGATTCTCTAGTTTTCATCAGGGACACAGCTGTAAAGCTCATGAGTGCACGATGCTATTTCCTTTTCTAGACCTGTGTATGTATGTGCTGCTATAGGCTGTCTCTGGAGATTTTATATATTTGCATACATATGTATATAAAATGTGGAAATGGCCACTCACTTAGGCTCACACAGCACAGATTCCAATTAGGGTTTGCACTGGCTTCCTTGCTGCTCAGGCATGGCTCCACAGCTTCCTCTGTGTCCTAGCTCTAATAATTTCTGAAAACTCAAAGAGGAGAAGCAGATAAATAAGCCTCCCTGGGATCAATAGGAGAAGGAACTCTAGGGCTGATGGTAAAGCTCCGTAAGCATGATGCCAAAAGGGAATCGGGGTCTCCATGGTGATAAGAGACTGTGGACCAATGGGAGCTGAAGGCGGAGCAGGACTTGTGGGGAAGACTCATGGGAGTTGGGAGTCATTTAACTATTTGTTTGCTTCGTGAAAATTTAGACACCAGCTATAACCGCATTGCACAGGATGTATAGGTATTATCATTCTTGCTGACATATTCTGGAAGCTTTCAGCCCCACCAACACTGCCCAGCCCAGGACTTCTGCAGCTGAGAGTTTCTGTGTCAGTAGGGTCTGATATTTGTACATAGGTTATACATAAATGTGTACATATGTGCCTCAATTGCCTGTCCACCTGATCATAAGTGTACATAGACTTCATGAGCACCACAGTCTTTTGTAAATATCAACACAAGTAAATAAGTATATAAATATATATTACTGAGGATTTATTTTAACATTATTCTGTGTGAAATGAAAGAAAGAAATAAAATTTTTGACAGACCCTGATGATTTCCACTTCTTTCTTGCCTGACTGAATTACCATCTCTCCACCAAGCGCATGTGCTTGCCTCTCCCTCAGCCCAGTCTCTGCGGCTGTGAGGGCCCACCCAGAGACCAGGGCAGGGCAGGAAAGGGCTCTCCTGGAGACGTCAGGGACTGCCCAGGCCATGTGCCCACCTGCTCCTGTCCTGAGAGCTCAGCGCACACGAAGCGGAAGACGGGGATGGGAGTTAGTGGAGGGCTTGAGATTCCCATTTGTATGAGTGTTTCCTGTGTCTCTTGCAGAACTAAGGGATGTGTGGGCAAGGGGAACCCCGCTTGAAAACCAGAGGCAATCAGACCCCTGGGAGTCACTGAACTCCAGCTGCACCCACCTTTCCAGGTCCTTTTCTCAAACCCACCCCCATTTCTGCCCATTCCTGCCAATGCCTTCGAAGGAGGAGGGGCCTGGTTTTCCAGCCATGCAGTGGCACCTCCTTGGAGAAGATTTTGACACTCACACACCTACACACACACCCACACGTTGCTGAGGCATTTCCTCTGAGGGCTATCTTAGTTCATAGCTGAGCTCCCCTGCACTCTCAGAGCGCAAAAGTAGCCATGGTATGGGGTGTGACGATATAGTGTTTCCCCCAACAACACCCCTCACCCCAGCCCCACCCCCACCCTCACAGAGGCCTCTGTTAGTGATTTCTATTTATGCCTATTCCGGTCCCCACACTCTGCCCCCAGGGAAACAGGCCAACTGAAGCACCTGGCCCTCCCGCTCCCTCCCACTTCACCTTCAGAAAAGCTCTGTTCTGGGCAGCAGGTGCTGAGGTGACAAGGGAGAGGGTGAGAAAGAAAGGAGATCCATTTAGGACAACAATGGCTGGCTCCCTTGCCACTAAACAGGTATTTCACCCAGCGTGGAGGGGGAGCGTGAAGTACCCCTAGAGAGCTCTAGACGGCTGCAGAACAGCCCCAAGCAGACTTACGGTCCAGCCCCACCCCCACCCTCACAGAGGCCTCTGTTAGTGATTTCTATTTATGCCTATTCCGGTCCCCACACTCTGCCCCCAGGGAAACAGGCCAACTGAAGCACCTGGCCCTCCTGCTCCCTCCCACTTCACCTTCAGAAAAGCTCTGTTCTGGGCAGCAGGTGCTGAGGTGACAAGGGAGAGGGTGAGAAAGAAAGGAGATCCATTTAGGACAACAACGGCTGGCTCCCTTGCCACCAAACAGGTATTTCACCCAGCGTGGAGGGGGAGCGTGAAGTACCCCTAGAGAGCTCTAGACGGCTGCAGAACAGCCCCAAGCAGACTTACGGGGTGGGGCTCCTCTCCCCAAAGAAATGCGAGCTGAGTCAGGCTTCCAAGGTCAGTCCCTCCTGCTAGACAGGGAACTCCAACCTCCAAGGAGCTGAGAGCTGACAGCTCAGGAGAGTTTCTCTCTCCCTGAGTGTTTAGATTCTGTCAGGTAAACACCTCAAGGGGAAAGTGAGGGGGGCAAGAATGCGTGGAAGCTACAGCCTCAAGGTTCCCATTCTTCACTTGTGTTGGGGCCGAGGGCTCAGTTAGTTCAAGTGAAGAGCAGCCTGGCCACCTGAGCACACGGGGCCCTTGCTCAGTAGGCCTGGGGCACCTGCCCTGTGTACTCCCCACCACAAAGGCTAGAACCCTGGCATTTGCCCATAGTTCCTTCCAATGAACGGGGGGTGCTTGGTGGCATGGGTGCGAGACGGACAGCCCGTATATTCCTGGGGCCAGTGTGGTGGACTGGAGGATGGAAGCTGCTTTGGAACAACTGAGAAACTAGTTTAATCCCAGTGAGAGGGGAAAGGCTCTGGAGCCAAAGGCTTGGTTGGGCTTGAATCCCAGCTCCATTGTCCATCAGCTCTGAGACCCCGGCATACTAAACACTCTCCTAGACCTCAGTTCCTCACTCTGTGAAAGGAATCTGATGCCTACCTTATCTGCTGAAGACTAAATGAATGCCTGGCACATACTGGGAGCCCAATAGCAATAGCGAATACTTCCAGAAAGAATGGCCCAGGATTCTCAGAAATCTAAGATGTAAAAGTTAAAGGATTTTTCCACCTCTTCTGATCCAGAGGTTCCTCATCTGGGCTAAAAGGTACAAGAATTTATTTCAAAGGTTCTAGGAAACTTCTGAAATCACGTACAACGTGCTATCATATGGTCATCTTTCCATGGAGAGGGTCCACAGCTGTCCATGCCCCCCAAACCTAGAATGACTGGTCAAAGTTAGACCCATCACCTTCTCCACAATGTCCAGGAAGAAAAAGTGATTTCCTCTGAGTCATTTTCATTTATTCAAAAAGTAGATCTGTACTTGGTCCTTAAGATGATACTTTGCCCTTGTGGGTCTTCTAGGGCAAGACAGAAATTCACCCGCTGTGAGTTAGTAGCCGACTCAGAGCCAGACCTGGCTCCTGGGACATCTCTTTCCATTAATCTATTCCCTTTGTAGCAGCTGTGCCGGGGCCTCAGGCCTCCAAATCCAGACCCGAAGATTCCCCAGGCAGGTTAGCACAGCAGTAGGGAAAGGACCACACATTTTGATGTGAAATTAGTGCTGTTGAAATAATATGCAAATGAGGCAGGTCTGCATCTCTTTGATCCAAGGACTGGGGCATTTTTGAACCTGACTTGTCAGCTCTGATTATCTTCTCTCTTTTCCCGTAGCCTCCCCTCTCACTTAGGGCACTAAATAACCCCCAAATCACTGGTTTATCCACAGAAATGAAGGCTCTTTGGCTCTGTCTCTCTTCCAACCTGAACACAAGCCAGGGCTCCATGTTTAATGGTTTGTGGTGAAGTTAGAAGAAAACTCACCCATCTGCAGGGATTCCTGTACCCAGGAAAATCTGCCCTTCTCCGGGTGTGTTTTGATGGAAGATTTACACTCTTTTCACAGATCATTTGGGAACCACCAACAACCATTGAGAAGTCAAACCACAGCCACTCTATTTCAGTGGCATTTGGTGCCTTCTCTCTCCCAGCATAAACTAGGTATCTCCAAGTATCTCATTAATCTCTGACTCCCCAGCATCTGACATAGTGCTAGGCACAATGAATATTTGTTGAATGAATGACTATCTACATCAAAAAGTCACAATGGTGGCCAATATATCCATACTTTTAGGACAGCAAAGATACAGCCATACCCTAGCAACACCCCACCCCCGCCCCACCACCACTTTCTCCTGTATCTCTCTCTGGGCTCATAAGAGACCTTGAATCCTGCTTCTCCCAGTCTGGGTCCAATTGGTCCATGGTCAAGGTGCCATACATCTCTTAATGCCCTCTCCCCAGCACCCACTTCCACTGCTCCCAGAGAGGATGCCCTCCAAGCAAAGCCTGCCCAATCCCACACCAGCCTCAGGGCCAAATCCTTCCCTTATCCCAAAGGACTAGAATCTACCCAGATTCTAAAACTGAGAAGACAGAGGTGTCTTGGGAAACGCTGGGCCTCAGAGTCAAGGCTGGGCTCCATTTCTGGCTCTAGTGTATAGTAGACGGTATTATCTATGTGACCTTAACAAGGGAGGTAACATTTCCAAACTTTTCTTTTTTTTCTGTCTCAACTTGAGATTAAAATGCCTGCCTCACAGGATTGTCATGAAATTTTTTTCAAAAAGCATCATACATACATATATATATATATTATGCACATATAAATATACACATAAACATATACACATATATATTATGTGTCGAGGGCTTTGCACCAAATAGTCTGCTAAATTCTTCACAGGCATTATGGCACTTAGTTCTCATGACAGACTTGTGCCTTGGAGAAGGAAATGGCAACCCGCTCCAGTATTCTTGCCTGGAGAATCCCATGGACAGAGGATCCTGGCGGGCTAGAGTCCATGGGGTCACAAAAGAGTTGCACATGACTGAGTGACTAAACAGCAACAGTCTTGTGAGGTGAGTTATTATCTGTATTTTACAGATTAGGAAGCAAACCTCAGAGAGATACATAACTAGCCAAAGGTCACACAGCTAATAACTGGCAGAGCCTTTGTGAGTCCAAAGCCCACGCTCTTAAGAAGAAGGACAGACCATGGTTGTTAGTCCTTCCACCACCAACTTCTCGCCTCATGTGGTTGAGGGCACATAGATTAAGTCTTATAAGAAGACAAACAAGAAAACCTCATCTGTCTTAAGGAGACTTGATATAATCAAAACAGCCCAGCTAGCCTGGATGAGCCAGGAATGACCTGTCTTTCCTCTAAGCTTGGTCATACTGAGCCCTGAGACACGGCATCAGAAGTCTGGGCGATGGGGAGAAGCACCAACCCCAGGAAGAGTGGTCTCACCCCCCATTTCAGCCCCGATCGTCTGAGTGTCCAAGGCAGCAGGTAGCAGACCCCATCCATCCAGGCCTTCACGTGCCCTTCATCTTTGCTCAAACTGGGGCCAGACCTCCTAGCCACTCTGTGCCACCTCCGCCTTTACCCCGCTCTATCTGCTCCTAGTGATCCTTCCCAGCCAAGATGCCTGAGATGGTGGCTGTGCCTGAATGGAGAAGCTCTCAGAGGGTGACATGGGGACAGAACTCCCTGGGGGGAAATAGCCACACGACAGTGCATGCACACGCGCGCGCGCACACACACACACACACACACACATGCATAGTCAGGCAAATCCTCACAAAATCTTAGGACCTGCTTTATCATTCTTAGCCTAGCCTCCCTCAGGCCTTAACCTTTGTAGGCTGTGTTATCACAAGTTATTGAATTAAAAAAGGAGAAAGGCTCCTCATGCAAAGTGGGTAATTATGCTGATGAATAAATGATTCCAATCAACTGAGATGAGAGAACCAGCACCCACATGCAAGCACTGTGCTGGGGAGTTTGCCCATCTTACCTCATTTAGTTCTGACTACAACTCTCTGAGATCATTGTCACTATCTAGATTTTCAGATACAGAAATTGAGGCTCAGAGAGGCAAAGTCATTGCCCAAACCAGCACTCTTGCCGGAAAATCCCATGGATGGAGGAGCGTGATAGGCTACAGTCCATGGGGTCACAAAGAGTCAGACACGACTGAGCAACTTCACTTTCATTTTCACATAGCAAATGAGAGGCAGCTCTGGGACTCAGATCCAAAATAGTTGGAAACGTCAAAGCAAATTCTAGTCCCCTTGATAAGACACTGGAGGCACCCAGGTGTGGTCAACTCCAGCTAGGTCTGTCAACAACACTGCAACAAAAGTCACCAAGAACTCCAACTCTGTCCTTGAGCCCTTGATCTCTGAGAGCCTCCAGGAAAATATAGGGATGAGGAATCTTGGGGAAGAGTCAGGAAGTCTAGGGATTACGAGGTGCAATGGAATTGGATCAACCTCCTTAGGTATTTTTGTCAATGGGATTCACGAGGCTGCAAGGTGTGAATGAGCAATCGCTATATTAAAATTTCCTGAAAAAGCTTCCTCCTTTGGGCCCCAGCTCCTGAGAGACAGAGTCAGGGAGGAAACTTGAGGGGAGGGGCTCTGCAACTCCTCCACAGTCCTTCCCTTCATTTGCATCTTCAGGGCCCAGGAACTGGATGAAGCGACTGGCTTTACCACTTAGTCTTCCTTCTGCTGGTGTCCTGACCTAGTCTCATCACTAATGAAACAGGGTGGGATGGGCAGGTAAATCCTCTTCATGGGGGAGCCATAAGGATGAAATGCATATTGGAAGTTACCTGGCACTTCTGTTTCTGGGGGAGGAAGTGCCCACGAGGCCAGGAGCCCAGCTCTGCGCTGGCAGGTCCGCACTGGAATCCTAGCTCTGGTTTGTGAGCTCGCTGAATCCCAACTTCCTCATTTATAAAGTGAGGTGAAACTGCCCACCTTGTGGAGTCGTTGTGGGGATAAGGGCCTTATATAAAATACCTCTCAGGGACCCTGACAAGGAATCGGTATTTAATGAGTGCTGCCGAATTCTGGGCTCTCCCACAAATTGTTAATTCACTCAGCAATCATGTCTGGGGCACCTGTGTGAGCCTGGCACTGTGTAGGCTCTGAGGACTGGTGGTAGACAAGATGCTGCCCTTGTGTCCAAAAGCTCACATAGTAAGACTGCTCCTTCCCCAGAAGGAAAAGATGGAGTAAAAAGGGAAGGCGAGGACATCAACCTTGAACCACTGATGGCACGTGAATAGGCTCTTGATAAATGATCACAGGATGAATGAATCATCCAGTGAGTGAATAATAAAAGCAAATGCTTACACGACACTTGCTCTGTGCCAGGCCCTGTTCTTAGGGCTTCACATATCTCACTAATTTAATCCTTACAGCCGCTGTATGTGGTGAACACTAATTATCCCATGTTACACGCAAGGGAACTGAGGCAGAGGAAAGCTTACATAACCTGCAGCATCAGGACTAGAATCCAGACCATCTGGCTCCAAAATCCATGCTGCTAAGTCTCCCTCATATTTTTGACCCAGACTCCAAAGCAGTTTCTCATCCTTTAGTACATCTGTGTGGCAGTAGGCTGGGCAGGCATGATTATTCCCAGTTTACAGAGGAGGAAACCAAGGCACTCAAAGGATGGTAATTTGCCACAGACACTCAACTGGAAACAAACAAAGAGCTTATATCGATTGTCACAAGAGTGAGGTGAGGAGTGGGAGTCTGAAAGCGATAGAATCCTGGATTGTCGGATCTGGAAAAGGTCTCAGGGGTCAACTATGCTCACTGTTTCATTTCATTGATGAGAAGATTGAGGCCCAGAAGAAGACAGCAGTTTACCTTAAGGATACACAGCACATTGGTAACTGGGATGCCATATGCCAGTCAAGCCAACTGCACCATGCTCTTCTTGGAAAGAAGTCAAGAACAAAAGTGTTAGGTAAGGGGGAAGTGCACAAAGTCAGGTAGCAGGAATAAACCCCTTTCCTGTCTGACACTTCCCCTGATTCTATGAAGGATGCAGAGAACTGTACCCCATTCTTTGCTAGTCTGGGAATACATGCATCAGGAAGCAGAACATTCAGAGTTCCTGCCCTCGTGGAGGTTGAGGAGACAGACAGAGTAGTGGTGGGAGGGGGTCTTTTATGGGCAGGGTGGGTGTCTTAGTTTCAAGTAAAGACCTTGAGGAAGCCAGGGAGGTAGCCATGCAGATTAATGTGGGGAAAACATGCCAGGTTCAGAGAGCAATAGGGTCAGGGTGCTCCCGACAGGAGATGGAGCTCAGTGTTGCTAGAGTAGAATGGGCAAGGGGAAGGCAGTAGCAAATGAAGACAAGGAGGCTGGAAATGGGGAGGAGCCACTGCAGATCATGTAGGACCTTGCAGTGATGGAAAGGACTCTGGATTCTACCAGGGGTAAGACAAGACGCCACGGGGAGCTTTCAGCAGAGGAGACCATTGACTGGACGTGTTTTCTGGGATGACACCAGGTGCTGTGTTTAGAACAGACTGTAGCAGGCCAGAATGAAGAAGGGGGACCAGTTAGAAGTCCATCGCAACAGTGCAGGTAAGACAGCATGGCAGCATGGATGGTGGTGGCAGCAGAGGAACTGGTAAGAAATAGTTCGAATCTGGAGCTCACCTGTGTATCCAGCCTACATATCCTATGTATAAGGACAGAGCCAGGAGGATTCACTGCCGGTCAGTGTGCGGTGTAAGAAAGTAAAAGTGTCCAGAATGACTCCAACCTTTTGACCTGAACATCTGGTATAATGGACCTGCCATTTCCTGTGATGAAGTAATCTGTATGAGCTGATCAAAATTCACTTACCCAAGGCGTTCGTCTAAGGATTCTCCCTTCTAGCATCCCTGCAGTCTTAACTGTGGGCAAATGAGTTCTGTTGAGGGGGTCTTTCTTAGCCACAACCAGAATCAAGGTGGCCTGTCTCATGAGAGCCCACACTATCCCACTAACTCAAACGTAAACCTTGTGCCTTCTCAGAAGCAAACCCTGGCCTGTCCTGGGAGCCAAGGGCCAGAGCCCAAGTGGGGTCAGAGCCCAGATGGTCAGCCAAGCCTGGCCCTGATTTAATTACGAGATCAGTCCAACCAGCTGCCTTGCCAACAGCAGTGCCCCCTGGGCCCGGCTTGGCTGGCCCCTGGGGCACAGCTCTGGGGCTTGTCAGAGGGAGTTAGCCTCACAAGAGCCTGCCTGGGGCCCATCCAGCAGGCCTGGCTGGCCCTGCCACTGGCCACCAGGAGTCTGAGTAGAGTCCAGTCCAAGCCAGCCCTAGGCCATGGGATTTAGGGTGCAGAGCCTCTTGAAACATGGACAGCTGGGGCTCCTAGGAAAGGAGGGGGATCATGAATAGTGGAGCTGACTGCTAGGGAGCCAACCCAGCTGCAAGGGGAGGAGAGGGAGTCCTGAGTGCTGATCTAGAAACTCAAGCAGGTACCCCTTACCCAGCCTAGGGGAACACTGAGGGAAGAAGGCTGCATTCTTGGGCACCCGGGCTCAGCTCCAGGATACCTGGAACTCCGGGAGATTCCAAGCACTGCTCAGGGGCCAGGTAGGGTCACACCTGCCCAGGTCTTCCTATGAGGCTCCAGAAGAGACTGACAGCTCCGGTCTGTACACCAAGGTGCCCGCTTTCAATTCCTCCCTGAGCACCTCCTCACTATTCTCCAAATGGGCTTACTGGAACACAGGTGTACTTCCATGTCTCTAAAATGGATCCAAGCACAGTCCATAGGGCCACGCATCATCCATAAGATGTTACAGAAAAACCCGAATGCACCTTTAGGCCAACCCAGTACTTTATGATTTTCCAGCTAAAGCTTTCACATCAGGCCCACAGGTGGCTCCCTCTGAGGACCCCCATCCCAAGAATAACACATCTCTTGTTTCTACCCAGTTGTAAAAACTCTTGCAGGTGCTGGCTCAGCTATGAAAAAACAGAACATCGGGGCAGGCAGGGAACTTAGAGGTCATCTCACCTATTATTCAGATGGGAAAATTAAGGCTCAGAAATAAGAAAGGACTTGTTCAAGAGCTCAGAGTAAATGGCTGATGAAAACTGTCAGGCGAGTGTACTCTCCTCAGTTCTGTCTCATCTCAACAAAAACTTGAAGCGACGGACATTGGAGCCCTCGATGAGTCGTTTCTCTAGAGAGACCTTGTTACAGCTCTCGGGTCTTGGACAGACTGTATTATAGCTCTCAGGTCTCGAACAGACCATATTATAGCTCTTAGGCAGATCAGTACTACAGCTCCATGTTACAGCTCAATCTTACTTAGAAAATAGTAGGAAAATAATCCTCAAGGCATGAGAGCATGCCAACCCAAAGACTCGAAAAGAAGAGAGGATAGCCCCAGCCCTTTGGCTCCTCTTTCTACATGCTTTTTCTTCCCCGCTGGGCCTGCCCTATGTAAACTGGGCTAGCCAGGAGTGCAGTTTGTTCTACCTGTGGTCCTCACTCCGGTCCTCCGACCTTCCTTTGTTCCATTTTCGTGGGCTTTTCCCTTCCTTGTCTTTTAGCCACCGTCATTCTGGACTCCTGTTTCCTATTCTAACTACCTGACAAAACCAAGAGGCCAGGTCATCTGACTCGCAGTCCAGTGCTGGCTCCACCAGCCATCATTTACCAGCACAGCCTTGTGACCTTCCCCTACCACCCTCTCAGGCCTCTCCCCAGATCCAAGACCTCACGCAGCTGAGGAACTTCCCAGAGTGACCCTCCTCTCCTCCAGCAACTCCCTCCAACATTCCTTTCTTCTCCTCTCCTCCCCTCAGGGTCTCCACTCAGCTTGACAAAGGAGTGATGGGGCCAGTGGTGAGCCAGTCTCACTAGACAATGATCACAGTGCTCCTGACTCCAGGATGCCCTCGGAATGTAGTTATAATGTGCCCTTGAGGCCTTTACCTTTGTATACTACTCTTTCAAATGTAGCATTTCGTTTGAAACTGAAGTTCAGTACCTCTAAAATACCTACATAGTCTTATCTTCTTTCAACGATAGGAGAAATTGAGGCTCAGAGAGGCTCACCAAATAGCATGCTGCTGGTGATAGGTCTGATTCTGTGAGCCCCACTTTTTCCACAACACACCCAATTTCCTGATGAGGGTTTCAGGTGCAAAACTCAGGGCTCAGAGCACTCTCACATTCTACATCTCTCTGTGCCTCACGCTACAGCCCGGTGCTCATTGCTATTCCCCTTTGGCAGATGAGAAAACTGGGGCCCAGAGACAAAGAAACTTGCCGAGGTCATGCAGCTGTCTGGATGGAGAGCTGAATTAGAAGCAGAGCTACTCAAAGCGCTTGTACACCTGCTGTGTCACACCCTTCTGGAGTCAGGAAGGGGACTCACCAAGACCTCATGTGCTCCCTGACCTGCCAAGGCCACTGAGCAGCAGGTCACAGAGCCAGGATTGGAACCAGGACCTTGGTGGTCTTGGGGTTAGAGGGATTTGATCAGGCAGCCTTGCTACTGAGCGTAATGCAGGCCCTTACTTTACTGATAAGAAAGTAAAATGGGGTGTCTTTTACCTGCTAAGGTTTGCGCTGGGTGCTTTATATACACTGCGTACAGTCCTGGGAGACAGCATCACTTCCTTTTCACAGATGAGACTGAAGTTCCGAGAGAGTAGGTGACTTGCTCAGAGGGACACAGCAAGAAGTGCTGAGACGGGAACTGGAGCTGCCGCTCAGCCTTCGTCACTGGCATCCTTCGGTTCTCAGCTTGGATGGTGCCATCACAGCAGGCCTTTCCCAAACAGCCCCCTCTGAGCCATGCGCCTCATAGTCTTCATGTCTGCGCTCTATCTTCTGAGCATTTTGCATAATCAGCAGTGCGTTTCATTTATTTGTCCCCCTGTTTCTTTTCTGACTCTCCCACTAGAACGTAAGCTCCAGAAGGGCTGAGACGATGTCTGTCCAGTTTCTTGTAGAACCCCTAGAACCTGGCCCACAACAGATGCTCATGCATACTGATTGAATGAGTGAATGAAGACTCTCCGCACTGGCCCAAGTGCAGTGAGTCTGGCTGAGTCAGGCGTGCGTAGAGAAGTTCCACTGGCCCAGTGTGGTTGGGGGAATATGGATTCTAGTGTCAGCCAGATCGGGGTTCTAACCTCAATATTTACTTGTTATGTGACCTTGGGCAAGCTATAGTCCTTGGTTTCCTCATTGGTTAAATGGACACAGCCACCCTGCTTTTAAAGACTGCTGTCAGCATGAAATAAGACCAGAGAGACTGAGGATCCAGAAAGGATCCTGACACATCCCAACTCCAGCACATAGCACCTCCCATCTCCCTCCCTGCTAACAACAGACCCTGAGACTCCAGGCTGGGAATCATCCAGAACCTCACTTGCATTAAGAGGCAGTCTCAGAGCCTGTTACTGCTCCCCCCACCCCACCCTCCATGCATGCAGCAGCCAATTTCAAACTATGTAAATATGCCAGGCTGCCTCCTCAGCAAGGGAACAGCTATACTTAGTGCAATTTGCATGTATTTTAAGCTGACTTGTTCCAGGCAAAGAAGCCGATTCATGAATTTGATAACATTCATAGATTCCCAGAATGTCAGCACTGTGAGAGACGTCAGAGATCATCTAGCCCAGCCCCTCATTTGGCAGAGGAGGATGCCCAGGGCAGCGGTATGTCTAAGGTCACACCTTGGCTTGGAGCCCAACTCCAGGGCTCTTTTCAGGGCCATCTGTACTTCACTCTACTCGCCTCCCAGGCGCTCATCTAAGTGTGAATTTGCACCCTGCAGTCCCTCATGCCGCCTGGACCACCTCAGCTCCAGGGGAGACATCTGCCCTCCCAGGCAGCCTTGAAGGCAGAGGTGCGGGTGTGGATGTGGGTCTGGGGCAAGCTGGGGATCAGCTGCATGCAGAGGATAAAACAGCCCAGTGGGTACCTAGTGATGAATCTTCCCCTGCCTGGTCACCAACAGACCCACAGAACAAAATCCCACTCCCCTTAACAGCCCATTAAAGTGATGCATTAGGTCATCCAGGGATTTACCTAGAGCAGAGTTTTAACTCTAATTGACAGTGATTGCATCTGCCTGCCCTGCGAGCCTTCTCCCTTCTGGTAACTGCACAATTCTTTGCTTTATGGGAATGCGCCCCCACCTCCAAGGACTCATGGGGGCTATCAATCAGAGGACCCTCAGGCCCTGCCACAGGGCTGGACATGTGACTCGAACCCAATCTGGTTAGAGGGCAAAGGTCGTCATGTGACCCAAACAGTCCTTGTGAAGAATGCGATGCTTGCTCAGGGAGAGGCTTGCCGCTCTTTTCTCTGAAGCAAGCTGTGGGATGATAACAGCAGCTAGCTTTGCCACCAGGAGGAAGAAGCCTGCCTGAGAAAGAAGCCACACCATGAGAAAGAGGGCCCGAGATGAGAGACAGTATACTGATGCCACTGTTGACAAGTGCCCAGGTGCACACATGCCTGGAGCCCAGCACAACCCCCCGGGCTTCCTTGTTTTCTCAAGCTGGTTTGGGCTGCATTTCTTCACTTGCATCTGAAATAATCCTGTCTTAGTCACTAATCTGCATCATCTCCAATAATAAATCCCACGAGGTGAATCCTGTCACATAAAATTGTACTTCTTTGAGGGAAGGGTCCTAAACCTACCTTCTTAAGCTTTATGAGAATGTCTCCATTCACATTAAAGGTTTTGGAGTCTTTCTGTGCCAGATGCTCTTATATAAAGTAATTCGGTTACCTTAACAATTTTCTGAAAAGTATCATTATTATTTTTATTAGTCCTATTTTAGAGATTAGGAAATAAGCTCATTGTGGGCCAGTAACTTCACCAGAGTCATGTAATAGGAGGTAGTCTGAAATTTAGGTACTGTGATTCCAAATGCGCTAATGAAAGTATCTGATAATGACATGATGGTGGTGAGGAGGAGGAAGATGGTGATGATTGTTCCTGATTGATGAGCATTTGCCACGTGCCAGACACTATTCAAAGCACTTGAATTACTCCTCCCAACACCCTTGACCCTTTGCGGCTCAGGAGACTGAGGCTCTGGGATCTAATCTGCCAGGGCCATGAGGGGGAGCTGGGACCGGGCCTCGCCTCAGCTTGGCTGCTTCTCAGCCCGGTATTCTAATAGGAAAGAGATGTCTGTTCACGCTGCTCAGGTTCTTCCTGTGTTGCCTCGCCTTTCACCCTCTCTTAGCTTTTGTCTTTCTGGTCTAAAGAGACCCATTCCCTTTGAGCTGGTTTTCATTCTCTTGGAGTGTCAGCCTGCACCTCTAGTCAGGCCTGGGCTGGCCAAGTTCACACAGACTCTGCTCCCTCAGATTCTCTCGTCCAGGCTCAAGAGCCTAAGGCCCCAGGGCTGTCTCTGGAGTTTCCTTGACCATTTCTGTCAGTGAGGGGCAAATAAGGGTGGTGTTGCCTCTATCTGGGGCCACCAAGCGTTGGCCATGGGGGGACTCCAGGTCTCTGCCCCTCTGGCCCTCACCTTTTGGGAGCCCTGCTTTGGGGCGCAGTGGGCTGCTGGTCCCTGGGGGTGCTGGGCAGTGGCTCCACAGCATTTGTTTACAGAGCAAGAACAAGGCCCGCCTGGAACACTGGCACGCTGCCCACCTTCCAGGAATAGCTCAGTGACCTAGGCCAAAGAGTCTCCATGTTTGGCAGAAGGAAGAAAACCTTTATGCAGAACAACAGAATGGTCCAGAATTCCTGTCCTCTGCCAGGGCCACTCTTCCAGGGTAGACACCTTCTGCTCCCTGACAGGGCTCTTAGATATGCGCCACAGTGATGACAGCCAATGATGGGTCACGGTCTCTGCTAGCTGTGCCCCACCTGGGGTGCCAAAGGGAGACGTAGGTACCCATCTGGCAGGCAAGAATTTGTTTTTTATTGTCACCTGGTCATCCAGACGCTTCCCAGGCTGGGGCTGGTCTTAAAATGCCAAGCCGTGCTTGGAGGAAGCATCTGGGCCAGCAGGCACAGAAGGTGCCATCAGGGCCACCATCCATGAGGCTCCTCAGTGGATCCTGGGGCCATTTTGTCCAGCTCTTGGCCCTCATTTCCTCCTGGGTGAGATGTTGTAAGCTCTTTTTCAGAAAACATCCTATGGAGAACAACTTCATGGGTTCTCTCAGCCACAGTCCAAGAGTCAATTGTCCTTTGGCTTCATGGGAATCTACCTTTGAGCAGCCTCAGCTTCTGTCTACCTCTATCCACTGTGCCCTGAGTCCCAAGTCACAGGAGATAGCATTTTGGAGTAGATAGAGCATCAGCTCAGTGTCCAATCTGGACCTGAAATCCAGTTTTCTCATTCAATAGTTATGTGGCCATGTTCAGATAACTTAACTTTTCTGAACTTTGGTTCCCTCATTAGTATAATGAAAATAACTAGCTCCTTGCCAGGTAGCTGTAAGAATTAGGAAATATATACAATGTTCCTGACACAGAGTAACTATTCAATAAAAGGTAGACCCTACCACTGGGTGGGATTGTGTTTCCAATGTTATGCCTCTAAAAGCCCAGGTCTTTCTGCCCATCAGTTCCATTACCCACAGCAGCTTTCCCAGATGAACACTTTCTGGAGTCCTCTTCTCACACCTGTTGCTTAAAAAGTCCTCTCTTCACCTAGGCTTTCTGGAGGTAATGTCCCCATTTCAAATATTATATCCAAAAGCAAGAGATTTATGGTCACTCTCACCCCTCAGATGGAGAAGGCAATGGCACCCCACTCCAGTACTCTTGCCTGGAAAATCCCATGGATGGAGGAGCCTGGTACGCTGCAGTCCATGGGGTCGCTAGGAGTCGGACACAACTGAGCGACTTCCCTTTCACTTTTCACTTTCATGCATTGGAGAAGGAAGTGGCAACCCACTCCAGTGTTCTTGCCGGAGAATCCCGGGGACGGGGGAACCTGGTGGGCTTCTGTCTATGGGGTCGCACCGAGTCGGACATGACTGAAGTGACTTAGCAGCAGCAGCAGCAGCAGCCACCCCTCAGAATGCTTGGCGTGGAAACCTCATTTCTTCTTTCTGTCCATCCTCAGACACCTAGAAGAAGCTCCATCCCCCTGGGAAGGGCCTGATATCCCAGTTCCAGGCAAGTGACCTTCGAACTCTCGTGCACACTCACACTACATGCAAAAATTAATTCAAAACTTATCATAGCCCTGAAGGTAAAACATAAAACTATGAAACTTCTAGGAGAAAACTGGCAAGAAAAATCTTTATGATCTTGAATTAGGCCAAAAAATCTCAGAGATGATACCAAAAGCAAAATCTATTTTTTAAATAACAAATAAACTTATCAAAAATTTAAACTTATGCTCTGTGAGGGAGACTATTAAGAGAATGAAAAGACAAATCACACACAGAAAGAAAATATTTGTAAATTACATATTTGACTTTGTTCTTTAACTTGCATCAGTATATATATAAAGAACACTCAAAATGCAACAGTAAGAAAATGCAATCCTCTCCCAAAATGGACAAAAGATTTTAAGAGATGTTTCACTAAAAGAGGCATATGCACAGAAAATAAGCACATGAAAAGATGCTCAGCATCTCCAGTCATTAAAGAAATGCTCATTAAAACCACAATACGCATATATTTACCACATGTGTAGATACCCCCACACATCTATTCAGTTCAGTTCAGTCGCCAGTCGTGTCCAACTCTTTGCAACCCCATGAATTGCAGCACACCAGGCCTCCCTGTCCATCACCAACTCCCGGACTTCACTCAGACTCACGTCCATTGAGTCTGTGATGCCATCCAGCCATCTCATCCTCTGTCATCCCCTTCTTCTCCTGCCCCCAATCCCTCCCAGCATCAGAGTCTTTTCCAGTGAGTCAACTCTTCGCATGAGGTGGCCAAAGTACTGGAGCTTCAGCTTTAGCATCAGTCCTTCCAAAGAAATCCCAGGGTTGATCTCCTTCAGAATGGACTGGTTGGATCTCCTTGCAGTCCAAGGGACTCTCAAGAATCTTCTCCAACACCACAGTTCAAAAGCATCAATTCTTCAGTGCTCAGCTTTCTTCACAGTCCAACTCTCACATCCATACATGACCACAGGAAAAACCATAGCCTTGACTAGACGGACCTTAATTGGCAAAGTAATGTCTCTGCTTTTGAATATGGTATCTAGGTTGCTCATAACTTTCCTTCCAAGGAGTAAGCGTCTTTTAATTTCATGGTTGCAGTCACCATCTGCCATGATTTTGGAGCCCCCCAAAATAGAGTCTGACACTGTTTCTACAGTTTCCCCATCTATTTCCCATGAAGTGATGGGACCAGATGCCATGATCTTAGTTTTCTGAATTTGAGCTTTAAGCCAACTTTTCCACTCTCTTCTTTCACTTTCATCAAGAGGCTTTTTAGAATCTATCAGAATGGCTAAAATAAAAAATCCTGACAATAGCAAATGCTTGAAAGAATGTGGAATAACTGGACTGTCATACATGACAGGCTGACAATTGCTACAGCCACTTTGGAAATCAGTTTAATACTTTCTTATAAAGTCAAATATATACTTATTAAACCTACTAGTTATGTACCTAAGAAAAATGAAAACTTATGTTCACATAAGAACCATTATGTGAATTTTATAGTAGCTTTATTCACAATTATTGGGAACAACTCAAAATGTCCTTCTGCCAGTTACTGGATAAACAAATCTGTACATTCAAACAAGAGAGTATTATTCAGTAATAAAATGTAATGCATGATACACACAAAATGATGTGGCTGGATCTCAAATGCATTTTACTAAATGAAAGAAGCTAGACCCAAACGTTATAAAACATATGCTTTTATTTATATGATTTTTCTGAAAAAGGCAAAACTATGAGATTGAAGAATAGTTTTATAAAAGGACAACACAAGGGAATTTTGTAGGGTGATGGGAGTATTCTGTATTTTTATTATGGTGATCAATGTACAACTCCATGCATTTCCAAAAATCTGTAGAACTATACACCACAGCTACTGAATTTTACCAAATGTAATATTTAAAAGCTAAGTCTAATAAAATACTTTTAAAACAAATAAGAGATTATAAACAATAAAACAAAAAAGTAAGTTGGCAGAGTTCAGCATAGAAATAAAAGAGAAAAATTAGAATATCACAGGTATAAAAGCTACATTAGAAGAATTAAAAATAGAAGCCATGTAACTAAAATATTGTCAACAACATGGCAGACAGGAAAGAAGAAATTACAAAGCAATGAGAAAAAGAATAAAGATGTAAAATTATCAGACAAAACAATGAAAATACAAATGGCAAAGAAAACTCAGTGTGAACAACATTTGCTGTTTGTGGAGAAGGGAACAGATCTAGCTGAAAGGTGAAGGATTCAAAGATATGCTAATAGAAAACTTTTTTGAAAAGCCTGAATATAAGAAAAGGTACATAGTGTTCTAAGAAATAAAAATCTGTGAGGAACAATCTACACCAAAACATTCTACTAAAGTTGCTGAAATTCAAAAATAAAGAATCACAGCCACATTAGGAAGAAGAAAAGTTACTTGCTACAGTGAAAAATACTAATTTGTTAATTCATGATTTTTATAAACCTGTATTAAACACCTACAATGTGCCAGGCACTGTTACAGATGCCGGAAATGAAGTGATGACTAAAACAGAATTCCATGGAGCTTACATTCTAGCAAGAAAAGATAATGAAAACAATGTCAGTCAATAAAAATACATAACGTGAGTGAGAGATATGAAGGATGATGAGGCAAGAGGTAGGAAAAAAATTAGTAAAGGATTTTGTTTTATAGAGGTGGCCAAGAAGAGTATTTCTGATAAGGATACTTTTTAAATCTGTTGCTTTTCTTTTAATATGTACTTATTTATTTGGCTACATCAGGTGTTCATTGCAGCATGTAGGATCTAGTTCCCTGACCAGGGATAGAACCTGTGTCCCCTGCATTGAGAGCACAGAATCTTAGCCACTGGACCACCAGGGAAGTTCCTATTTCTGATAAGGATATTCTTGAACAGAGAGAACTAAGGAAAGTAAAGTGAAGTGAAGTCACTCAGTCAAGTCTGACTCTTCGTGACCCCATGGACTGCAGCCTACCAGGCTCCTCTGTCCATGGGATATTCCAGGCAATAGTACTGGAGTGGGTTGTCATTGCCTTCTCTGAGTTAAATACTAGATGTTAGGAAAAAAAGGCCTGGTTTCTAGGTGTGCTGCTGAGTTGCTATAGGGACTTTGGTTTGGCCTTTTAGACAGAACTCTTTCCAATGAAAGTCACAGAAAATGGAGTCAAAGGGGCTTACTCAAAATAACAAGAGCAATTTATCTCACATTGTTGAAGTCCAGAGTGGGCACTAGTTTCAGGCACTCAGACAAGGTATGAGAGCCTTCATCCTCTGGGCTTTTTCCTTCATCACCTTGTTCTCCAGCTGGCTGTCTCTGTGCAGTGGGCAAAGGCAGCCCCAGGCAGTCCCGGGTTACCTGGTGCTCACAGCTCCCAATACGAGAAGAGAGGGAATCTTTCCCGATTGCTCTGGTATCAGTTCCAGGACTGTTCAGGGTTGGCTCACACTGCCGGAGTCAACGAGGAAAGTTCGCTTCACCCGAGTCTCAGGGATAAAGCAATAAAGGGTGGTTCTTCAAAGGAAGCAAGGCTGGGTATACAAAATACATGTCCATTATGACAGGTGAAGCTCTAAAGTTTGCAGAGGTTCAAACATCATCTCAGCTCAATACTTGCTGAATCAATGAGGAACACACAAAATGGAGCTACTGCAGAGTACTTCTACAGGAAAGTAAAGAAGGAGCCATAAGGCTATCTGTGAAAGAAAGTGAAGGTGTTACTTGGTCACTTGTGTCAGACTCTTTGTGACCTCCTGTAGCCCACCAGGCTCCTCTGTCCATGGGATTCTCCAGGCAAGAGTGCTGGAGTGGGTGCCATTCCCTTCTCCAGGGATCCTCCCGACCCAGGGGTCGAACCTGTATCTCCTTCATCTCCTGCATTGCAGACGGACTCTTTACCATCTGAGCCACCACGGAAGTCCTCAAGGCCATCTGAGGGTATGGCACTCCAGAAAGAAAAAACAGCAAGTGCAAAAATCCTGAGGTGGGAATACATATGATGATTCAAGGAACAGCAAGAAGATGGTGATTAGAACACAGTGAGCAGATGAGTGATAGGCAAAAACAGTGGCAGAGAGGCCATCTGGGCAGGCGCTCGTAAGGTCTTGTAGAATTGTTCTAAACTGATGGGAGACCATTAGAGAGCTGAGAACAGGGGCGGTGGCATGATTTAACTCTAAAGGATAATTGTCTACTGTGTGAATTATCTGTAGGATAGGATAGGGTGGGAGGGACAAAGGAGGATAGGATAGGATGGGGAAGGGCAGGACAGAACAGAAGGGATGCGACTGGAAAGAACAAGAAAGGTTAAAAGCAAGAAGTCAATTAGGGGATTGCAGTAGAGCAAGGGAGAAATTGGTGGTTTCTATCAGGACAGAATCGGTGGAAGAAATAAGCGGTCAGAATTATGGGTATATTTTGAAGGTGAAGGACCTTTTTGCTGAAGGACTGAAAGCAAGGTGCAAGAGAAATGATGACTCCAGGGACTTGGCCTGGACAACTGGGTGGTGCTGAACAGTGATTCTAGTGACAGTACTAGGAAACCCTGGTGGAGGAATGGTTTGGGGGAGTTCAGTTTTGGTCATCTTAACTTTGTAGAGCCTGTTAGCTCTCCAAAAGGAAGTGCCTCCTAATTCTCCTGAGCCACATTCAACCTTAAAGACAAGGAAATAATGCCTACTACATTCTGAAAAGAGAAATCCACAACTTCAAAACCAGTAGATAACCAGCAGGAATTTGGGGAAACTGAACTGTCATTTCCCTGGACTCTGTGATATCTACTTAACATTTCACGCTTGCATCTAATATAATAAAAGGCATTTGTCATTGTATCAAACAACAGCAACAGCAACCAACAGACAGACACCATGGACGTAGTATAAGGAACTCTCTTCAGAAAAACCATGTGACAATAAGTTTAGCCAACTAAACAGTGAATCGAAATAATTCAGGGAGAAAATTTGTGGTTAAAAACCCAAGAAGCAGCAGTGAGCATTCCATAGTAGCCCACAGTTCCTAGGTTAAGATTAAGTAGAAATTACAGTTATAGAACAAAGTCAATGTTATTACTTTGGACAATAATATTACTTGTCCAAAGTAGTTTGGACAAGCAATGCTTTTAATACATGTTGTGAGAGAGGTGAGAGGAAACAAGTAATGTTCTAATTTCCTCATCTTTTATAACAGAGAGTCACAAGATAGTGTCTCAAATTGAGGTTTTGTTTAAAACTTCAACTCTTTTAACATTTATGATATTTTCTCTTCATTCTGAAGGCAATTTAAAAAACAAATACTTCATGTGTGAAAAAACATATATCTGATATTCAAAATTCTGTGTCAGTTCCTTGAGTTTCTTACTGTCCTATTAAAAATTCCAATTAAATTTAATACATTTTCAGTAAAAATACCATGCACAGTATGATTCCATCTTAGTGAAATCATTTCCCCTATTTATCTAAGTGCCTTTTCATCTACTCCTCTCGATAGACACACATAGAGATATGATCAAAGTGGTTACCCAGATTGTTTGCTGCTGCTGCTGCTAAGTCACTTCAGTCGTGTCCGACTCTGTGCGACCCCATAGACGGCAGCCCACCAGGCTCCCCCGTCCCTGGGATTCTCCAGGCAAGAACACTGGAGTGGGTTGCCATTTCCTTCTCCGATGCATGAAAGTGAAAAGAGAAAGTGAAGTCGCTCAGTCTCCTCCGACTCTTAGCGACCCCATGGACTGCAGCCTACCAGGCTCTGAGGACTCTTTGGGGGTAATATGAATTGGGTAATTTTTTTCTCAATCATATATTTTCTTTTACTAACAATTATTTACATGTAACTACAAAATATTAACTTTTTAAAATTTTACTGGGTATAGTTGCTTAACTGTTGTGTCCGTTTCTGCTGTACAGCAAAGTGAATCAGCCATACACATACATATAGCCCCTCTTTTTTGGACATTTTCCCATTTAGGTCGCCACAGAGCACTGAGCAGGGTTCCCTGTGCTCTACAGTGCGTTCTCACTAATTATCTGTTTTATACATAGCTGTATACACATGTTAATCCCAATTTCCCAATTCATCCCATCCCCCCTTGATGCCCATATGTTTGTTCTCTACATCTCTGTGTCTACTTCTGTTTTGCAAATAGGTTCATGCATACCACTTTTCTAGATTCCACATATGGGCTTCCCTGGTGGTCCAGCTGGTAAAGAATCCACCTGCAATGTGGGAGGCCTGGGGTCGATCCTCGAGTTGAGAAGATCCCCTGAAGAAGGGAACGGCTACCCACTCCGGTATTCTGGCCTGGAGAATCCCATGGACTGTATAATCATGGGGTTGCAAAGAGTCGGACGTGACTGAGCGACTTTCACTTTCTTTCTCACACACTGTTCGCTTTTTTCTTTCTTACTTCACCTTGTATGACAATCTCTAGGCCCATCCACATCTCTGCAAAAGGCACAATTTTGTTCCCTTTTATGGCTAAATAATATTCCATCGAATATGTGTGTGTGTTAGTTGCTCAGTCATGTCCCACTCTTTTCGACCCCATGGACTATAGCCTGCCAGGCTCCTTTGTCTGTGGAATTCTCCAGACAAGAATACTGGAGTGGGTATCCATTCTCTTCTCCAAGAGGACTTCCCAACCCAGAGATCACACCTGGGCCTCCACTGTAGGTGGATTCTTTAGCATCTGAGCCACCAGAAAAGCCTTCTCTATTGTATATATGTGCCACAAAAATACAATTAATTTTAAAAACTGAGTAGTAAGCATGAACTCAGCTGGGTAGTTAAGGTTCTAGGCATTTGAAAACTCTAGGAGAAGTTGAACAGTCCGTTGGTCATTGTCTGGTTCGAGTTTCCCTGGGCACTTGTACCAGGCCCCTAGAGGGAAATCAGTAGTCAAGGACATAGAATTTTGAATCCTGGGAAACACAGGGTTCCCCAGACCAGGCACCAGGCATCTATCTAGCAGTGCTGAAGTTTGGGCCAGGGATTAGATGTCCAGCAAACATGTGGGTGGAGGGTGGAGGAAGAAAGGAACTCTGTGTTTTTCTGTGTCTAAGCTCACTATGGACAATAGCCAGTTTTCAGGAGTTGGTCGAAGTAGAAATTTCTGGGAGGTGGGAAATTTGTGTCCCCAGCTAGTCTGTCTGTGAGCTTTTAGAACAGCAAGCAGAACCCTCTAGAAACCAAGTGGGATTTCTAAAACAACACTGCCCAACTTTCAAGATTCCTTTGTGACAGGCGAGAAAATCACTGTGTCCTGGTGTCAAGAAGACATTCAACAGAGCCTCTCATAAAGCCCTGTGGACACCTTACAGAAGGCTCCAGCGGAGGGCAGAAGAGCTGCTCGAGCTCAGGTGCGAACTCTATTCTGACGAGCATGCCCACTGACCACTGGGATAAGGAAATGGCTATCAGGCAGATTTAGCCTGAGACAGTGCAGAGCCAGGAGAGGTGTCAGAGTCCATCTCGAAAGATTCTGTAGGCTGGTACAACAAGCTGCAAAGGAACATGTTCAGCTAAAGAATCGCAGAATGGGAAATAGCTAGCTTGGCAGTGTTGCCTCAGGCAAAGACTTAGGGGCTTTCATTGACTTGTCTTCACATCAACGGATCTTGGGATGAGTGTGTGTGTCCTCAGTTTCTCAGTCATGTCTGACTCTTTGCCAGCTCTTTGTAGCCTGCCAGTCTCCTCTGTTCATGGGATTTTCCAGGCAAGAATATTGGAGTGGGTTGCCATTTCCTTCTCCACGGGATCTTCCCAACCCAGGGATCAAACCCGCATCTTTTGTGTCTCCTGCATAGGCAGGCAGATTCTTTTCCTCTGAGCCAGGGATCTTGGGGTATTGCTCTGCAAAGCTGCTGCTTGCTGCTCCCAAACACACCATCCTTACCCGGGCTTTTCAGAGCAAGATGTTTTCTGGGTGCCACAGTACACTTCACTGTTTTCATCAAGGCATTGCCTCCTCTTGACTCAGGTGTCAGTCCACTGCTGCAGAAGAGCCCCAGGTCCCACTGCCCCTCTGTGCTGTCTAAACCTTTAGTCCAAACCTATTACAGTTTGGACTAAAGGATCAGGTATTCCTTCGTCTTTGTGAGAGGACCTAAGCCTCTGCGTTTTTTTCTCTCTGTGTCCTCATCACCCAGCATTGCACCCAGAACAAGGAATAAATGCTTGATGAAGGAGTGGGTGGGCGAGTGAATGAAACGCGAGGAAGCAGCACGAGAGACCTAGTGAGCGACACAGTGCAGTCACACAGGACTCCACGTGTTTTAAAGCCCTGTGGTCATCATCTTAAATTTTTTTTTTTGCAAAGTGATTTTAGTTATTTATTTAACATTTTAAAAATGTTTAGACTTTATATTGGCATTAGTTGCTTAACAATATTGTGTTACTTTCAGGTGTACAGCAAATTGATTCAGTTATACATACACATGCATCCATTCTTTTTCAGATTCCTTTCCCCATTTAGGTTGTTATAGAATGTTGAGCAGAGTTCCCTGTGAAATTCTTAATTTTTGAACAAGGTACCCCACATTTTCGTTAAGCAATGAGCCCTGCAAATTATGTCGTTGGCTCTATTCACCTACATGTATGAAAGAAGTCATTTTTACTGTAAGTTTTAAACTATCTGATGACTATTAAAATTGAAGCCTACTTGCATCTAATCTTTGTCAATTCATGGAACAAGTACTGGCCTATGCTTTGCATAATTGTCATCAGAAAAAACATACTACTTTTTTTTCCACTTATCGTTATTTTGAATGTACATATTTGTCCAGGCCTTGACATAGTTCCCATATTTGTCAGTTTAAACAGCTCTATCATATTTTAGAATGTAAATATACCATGGGTTTTAAGCCAAACCCTGACGGCTAGGCATTTGGGTTGCTTCCAATTTTTATAAATAGTATTTCTAAGAGCAAGCAAGTACAAATTACTTTCTTTTTTCTCTTTGAGGCTATTTCCTTGGGGTATATTCTCAGAAGCAGAATTATCAGGTCAAAGGGTAGGAAAATTTTTATAATTCTTAAATATTACTGGATTATTCTTTTGAAAAACTGGATCAACTTAAGGAGCGATCAGCAATATACATGAAATTATTTCTCAAGTTCTGAAATGATTATTTCCTACTAAGTTAATAGGTATATCATAGTATCTTAAAATGGAAAATAGCCTAAATGTTCAACAAAAGGGAAGTGCATTTTAAAAGCATGAGAAATCTATACCTTTTTTATATGATCAGTAAGAATCAGTTTTTAAGGGCACCCAAGACCTTCAGCCTGGCACACAGTCAGTCCCCCTCCCAGCCTCAGCTCCTTTGTGCTCCGCGGGGTGATCTCAAGCACAGGTCCCCCAGAGGACAGAAGGTCTCAGCTCCAGACCTGTGCCCAGAAGCAGACAGGGCAAGCTGGGTCCCACATCACCATTCCTAGCCATGCACTCCTGTGAGCCTCTGCTTTTACCCATGAGCTCAGGGTGATCACCACCAAGTGCCTTCCAGGGTTGAGAGAGGATTCAACCAAAACATGTAGGACGCAGGCTCTTTGAAAGCATCTAAAATAGTTACTGGCATTATTTTCTGGGAAGAGAGCTGGCTGTGCAGATACTTTGATCAATCCTGATGCTCCCGGGTGACATGACGATGCTCTACAGAATCTCAGCTATACTCAGACAGGAAGAAACAACCCTGAACACTGGTTGCACACACCACAAGCTGTACATCTTGTCCGAGAGAGCAGGGCAATCTAGGATCCACTCTGATCTTCCTTTGAACTTAACAGTAACATGTATTTACTTAAGACATTTAAAAGCACTTACTGTTCCATGAATTTCACCATATTCACCTGCTTAACAATGTAGTGAGCAAAAGACGATCCCATTGCATAGGTGGGGAAAGAGAGGCAGAAGAGGTTGAGTGACTTGCTCCAAACGAGTCAGCGGACAGACAGCTCATGATGGAGTGGGATGCAAGCCCAGGCTCCAGTATCCACATGCTTGTCCTATAAGCCGTACATACTGTCTCCAGGTGAATAAAGGAACATCAGAGTCAACACAGGCCCTGAACACCATCTACTCCAACCTCCTCATTTTTTACATAAGGAAACTGTTGCTGTTCAGCCACTCAGTCATTTCTGACTTTGTGACCCCATGGACTGCAGCACACCAGGCTTCCCTGTTCTATCTCCCGGAATTTGCTCAGACTCATGTCCACTGAG
This sequence comes from Aepyceros melampus, assembly GCA_006408695.1. NCBI lineage: Eukaryota > Metazoa > Chordata > Mammalia > Artiodactyla > Bovidae > Aepyceros > Aepyceros melampus. The sequence goes on along the minus strand of SJXQ01005289.1, from coordinate 198,349 downwards.
TCAGTGGTGCCATCCAATCATCTCAACATCTGTCGCCCTCTTCTCTTCTTGCTGTCAATCTTTCCCATCAGGTGGCCAAAGTTTTGGAGCTTCAGCTTCAGCATCAGTCCTTCCAATGAATATTCAGGGTTGATTTAGGATTGACTGGTTGAGCTCCTTGCAGTCAAAAGGACTCTCAAGAGCCTTCTCCAGCGTACAGTTCAAAAGCATCAATTCCTTGGCACTCAGCCTTCTTTATGGTCCAGCTCCATCAGGAAGCTTGCACAGATCTTTTATCCTCATCTATCAGAGAGCAGGCAGAATGAAAACCACAATCGCAGAAGACTAACCAAAATGATCGCATGATTCCAGCTTTGCGTAACTTAATGAAACTATGAGCCAGGCTGTATAGGGCCACCCAAGATGGAAGAGTCATGATGGAGAGTTCTGACAAAACGTGGTCCACTGGAGAAGGGAATGGCAAACCCTCCAGCATTCTTGCCTTGAGAACCCCATGAACAGTATGAAAAAGAAACTGAGGGCTTGTCAGAAAAGATAGTCCCAGAGCACTCAGTGTGCAGGGCTGAGCTGGACAGAAACCCAGGCTCCCTGACTGCCCCCAGGGCAGTGTTCCCTTCCCCCCTCATCCTGAGGCTCATCTGCTGTTCTGAGATCAGTGAATGGGCTAGGAGGGGACAACCTCTCACAGTCCCCATTTCTGAGGGCCCAGGCCAGGGAACTGAGCAGTCTCAGTGTTCAGGGAAAATCAGACTGACAGGTCAGCTTTGGAAAGTCAAGCTGAGACCAGTGCTTTCTGGAGAAACACCAAAACCATCATTCGCTCTGGCCAACAGAGCAGTTTCCTTCAGGTTATTTCTGTCCAGAGGAGTCAAGGGCGTGGAGAGAAAGGGGTGAGGGGGCTAAAGCACATTTCTTTCAAAGAATCTAATACAAAAGGACAGAGGAAGGAGCCTCCTCAAAGCCTATCCTGTTGGCCCAGGGGAGGTGCCAAGCTGGGTTCTCCCACCAGTTGTGTGCACCCATCCCCGCCCCTCCCAGCTTCCCCGTGCCCAGCCCTCCCTGCAGCAGGGCACCCTCAGCTCCTTCTGAGATGAGTTCTGATGCTTCCTCTCCCTCCTCTGCCTTGCTAACGTGCACCTTCTTTGAGCCTCTATAATTATAAATAAATGATGTCTGGATTGATTAGAGGATTGGTTTTCTTTCCAACAACAACCTTGCCTCTCATTTCTGAAATCTTTCTGCCAACCAGCATCATTCAAATTTCCTGTTGCATTGGGACTTTAGTGGAAAGAGTCCTCACTAAGAATGCAAGAGCACTAAATCTGGAGTCTGGAAAGGAGGGTCCGGCCCTGGTCCTACCACTGATGTTCTGTGTCCTCAAGGCGGGTCACTCAATTCTCCCAGCAGTCAGTAAAGGGAATGGTAATCCCTGGCCACGTTCCTTACAGAATTTGGAAGAAGTGAATAAGTGTGAAAACACAGTGAACTGTAAATGCCCAATGCAGATGTCAGCTACGGATTTGCTCCAGCTTGCCACTGACCAGCTCTGTGACCTGGGTAGTAATTGCCTTGAGCTTCAACTGTCCTTCTCTGCAATAGATATAACCACACCTTCTCTTCTTCAGTGTTGTTTTGGGGACAAAAAGCTCATATACATGTGAAGACTTTTTTTTTAAATAAAATGTCCCACCCTACTGATATATAGTGACTATAAATGATGCTTATGGAGAATGTCTAATGAAACAAATAACTATGCTACAAGTGAAAAATTCAGGATACAAAATTGTGTATACAATATATAAAGAAAAACACATAGAAGGACTAGAAGGAACAGTAGCAAAATGCTAACAGTAGATGTCTCCAAATATGAGGATGCTTTACCTACTTTATGAACTTCTTTTTTTCTATGACAAGCATATACAATAATTAACAGAGTGTGGGGAAATTAGAATTTTTATTAAGGTTTTAAAAAAGTTGTTGAGAAGTCTTGTTCTCAGGTGCTCAGACAAACGCAGCAGTCACTGCCAGATCAGATCTATGCCTAACACAGAATCTGCTGGGCACAGTGTATTAGGGAGGGAGAGGGAGAGGGGTGTGGCCCCACAGGGAGGGAGGAGGGGAAGTGGTCAAATTGCCAGCCTAGCAGCCACAGGAGCACTGCTTGTCACTTCCTTGAGCCACCACAGGACAGCAGAGATGGCAGGAAGCTCAGAGACCCCTAGTCGCCCATCCTCCTTGACCCACTTTCCAGATCATCATCTGGGGCTAAGATGGGAAAGTGACTTGTCTAAGATATCAGGTCTCCCATCCCCTGCTTCTCCCTCCCCTCTGTGTCATCTCTGGGGCCTGGGGACTGTCTGCCTTTCTGCTTTCCAGCTGCTACTCACCTCCCCAGTTTTCAGGTCAGCATATCTGCTAGGGAATCAGAATCACTAATATGAACGTGAGCACAAAATATTCAGGATGTGAATCTGCCTATCCTTGGCCAAGAAATAAGGCCATTGCCAATACAGCAGCTGAATAATAAAAACTATAAAATTCAGAGATCCTAGAGCTTGGCACAATATCTTCCTCCTGCAGACAAGAACACTGATACAGAGACCTTGAGTGACTTACACTAAAAGTCAATTTGTGGATGTGCCAAGTCACATACCCAGATCTTTTTATTCCTAGTTTTATCATCTTTCTCATTATATTGTTCAGCTCCTCAAAAATGAATTAGTAAATTAATGAATGGAATAAAAATTGACTACAAGCATTGTGATTTAATAGATAATTATCACAGACTGGAACTTCCAAAATACTGGGAACATGCATAATCAAACAGTTTATGTCTTTAAAGATTGCCTACGAACCAATAAGAAAAAGATAACCCAATAGAAGAAAAGAATAGATAAAGGATACGAAGAGGTAATTCATAGAAGAAGAAATTTAAATAGCTGACAAATATATGTCCTACTTTTATAAGATAAGTTTGTCATAAAAAACTCAATTCATTCAAAGGAGGATTGGATGAGGAAGTTTGAGGCATCTTGCTTTTTACATTATGTATTTCTGCATTGTTGAAATTTATTATAACAAATATTTTGAAAATTTTAAAAACTGGCCTTCTAAAATTTAAATGTATAATCACACAATTTCAAAGCTAAACATTTCTTTGTTGTTTGGAATTATATTGGCCAGTATTTGCCTTTGTCCATCTACAACCTTAACATGCTTTAACAACAAATAAATAACATATTCACACACACCACTGGCCAAATTAATTCCAGGTATGTCAAAATGTCCAAAGTGAAACACTACTTTAAGAGTAGGTAGCCATTTTCTTCTCCAGGGGATCTTCCCAACCCAGGGATTGAACCTGGGTCTCCTGCATTGCAAGAGGATTCTTTACCCTCTGAACCACCAGAGAAGCTAAAATATTACATGATAATACAAAATAATTTAATCTTGGGCTGAGAAAGGGCTTTCTAAACAAAACACAATGCTGGAAAGCCATAAAAAACATAGCTGATGGATTTAACTACTTACAAATTTGTGCAAGACTTACACACCAAGAAAAGAAATGAGAGGATGGAAGAAAATATTTGCAAAGTATATAGCACAAAAAATATTAATGTCTATGCTTTAGGTAATAAGCTAATATCAATTATAAAAGACCAAACACCCAATATAAATAAAAATGGGCAAAAATTATGAATAGGAAATTCAGCACAAGAAATAAATTTAAATGGTTAATTAATAATTTTTATGATGCTCCACTTCATCTATAATTAGAATACACACCACATAGTCATGAAAAGTGGTTTAAAATTATAATTTGTATTATGGAATACTTTGAAGGTGTTTTTTTAATTAAGGCCGATCTGTATGTAAAATATGGGAAGATCTTCAAACATATTTCGTAGAAAAATATGTTACAGAACAATATAAATATCATGCTTAAAAGCTTTATATCTGTTTTAAATGTGGACAGAGGAGCCTGGCAGGCTGCAGTACATGGGGTCACAAAGAGTCAGACACGACTTAGCAACTAAACAACAACATATACATATAAATGTATGGGCAAGATTCTGAAAGAACACACATCAAACTGTGAACAGTGGGATCCCTCTGGAAGGTAGCAGGAATGAAAGAGGTAGCTTGGGAACCAAGAATGTGTTCACCTTTTACTTTATTTACTAATGTATGTATTGTTTGAATCCTTTGCAAAACTGTATTCCTCTATGACCTGTTTATTTTGGTGGTGGTGGTTTAGTCGCTAAGTCCTGTCCGACTCTTGCACCCCATGGACTGTAGCCTGCCAGGCTCCTCTGTCCATGGGATTCTCCAGGCAAGAATACTGAAAGGGTTGCCGTTTCCTTCTCTGGAAGATCTTCCTGATCCTGGAATTGAACCCGGGTGTCCTGCATTGCAGGCAGATTCTTTACTGACTGAGCTGCTAGAGTGGGTTGACATTTCCTTCTGCAGGGGATCTTCCAGACCCAGGGACTGAACACACGCCTCTTTCATCTCCTGTATTGGAAGGCAGATGTTTACCACTGCACCACTTGGGAAGCCCCTGCTTATTTTAGAAGCAATAAAATAAAGCAATGGAGAGGTCTTCATGGCTGTGTTTTCTCCTGAACCAGACTATCAAGAATCACCTCAATTTTAGGAATAATCTCCCAGGAGGGAAATGAGACAACCAACTCATTAGGAATTTTCTTCTAAGTCCACCCTTAGCCTCCATGGTGCATGAACCTAGGCCTGTTTCCACTTGTTCAATCCTCAGAAACCACACAGAAGAGTGACCTCTCCAGACTTTCAGACAGAAATGTCCCACCTCCACCTCCTCCCACTTTCCATCCCTCCCCTCCCCACAGGACAGGTTCCCGCCTCTGCATCTAACCAGGTCTCCCTGCCCCTGGAATCCTCCTGTGGGAAGGCCATCTCCAGAGACTTTGCTGGCAAAACCCAGGCTGTAGACATTTCAAGTGAAGAAACTTTGTGAAATTTCAGGCCACCTCAAAGAGAAGGTCTCCCAGAATCCTTGGTCATTTTTATTACCTTCACTGGAGGGATGAGAATTTTTCCTCTACACCATTAGAAGATGCCAGATTCAGAAAGCTATCCATTCATCCAGATATCACACAGGAACTTTTGTTTCATTCAGGCCACACCACAGTCCCAAGGTGGGCACTACTGCTTGTCCACATCTTACCAATGAGAAAACCCAGACCTGAAAGGTGACATCACCAAAGATCAGTTACAAGGTGTTAGGGACACAGTTTACAGTCAGGATTTGGACTCCAATCTGTGTGCCTCAGGCTTCATGCCGTCTCCACTTGCCACGTTGAAAACTATTTTTCTCTACAGTGAGGAAATCTTGCAGTACAGATTATACTCAACAAGAGAGGTCAGTATCAGGCAAATAGATGAAAACCAGCTTGACAGTTTTACCCAAAAGTATGCCCCCAAGGAGATCAAACCAGTCAGTCTTAAGGGAAATCAACCCTGAATACTCCTTGGAAGGACTGATGCTGAAGCTGAAACTCCAGTATTTTGGTCATCTGGCTTGAACAGCTGACTCATTGGAAAAGTCCCTGATGCTGGGAAAGATTGAGGGCAGAAGGAGAAGAGGGCATCAGAGGATGAGATGGCTGGATGGCATCATTGATGCAATGGACATGAACTTGGGCAAACTCTGGGAGATGGTGAGGGACAGAGAGGCTTGGCGTGCTGCTGTCCTTGGAGTCACAAAGAGTCGGACACAACTGGGTGACTGAAAGACAACAACATGCCCCTAATGAGCTGTGACTCTGGGAAACGCCATCGAAGAGACCAGCTTTCTCATTTAGCCTTGGCCTGGGGAAGTGTAGCCCTTCCTCACTGTACTTCAAGTGCAGTTTTAGGGCTGGAACTGCTCTCAATATGATCCTTGGAATCTCAAATTCCATGGTGCCATCTCACTTCTCCAGACCCCCAGGCATCCCCCTACATGCCTCTGTCTTCTCTGCTTTCAACTTTCGAGCTGATCCTCCTGATCCTCACGGCCACTTCTTGCAACCTCAATCTGTTTATCAAGTAGTCTGAGCTAATCTCCCCACTCTCCATCCATGCCTCTGGGACTGCTCACAGGATCCACACAATGAGCAGCCCTTCCCCCCACATCCTGGCCGCCCCCGCTCATCTTGACTATGCCTGTCACATAATTCTAACTCGGTGCTCACATTATCCCAGCCAGGGGGCCTCAGCAGCGACCGATATCCTTGAGTTAACTCCTCCCTAGTTACCTGCACTACCAAACACATTTCTTGTTTCCCCTGCCTCAGAGCAGGCACACCTAGGCGAAGCCCACTGCCCACAGAATGGACACTCTTTATACCACAGTAGGAGAAAGTGTTTCTCCAATCACTGACTCATCCCCACTGGGTCTTGACTTATCCTGGAGATATAACAGGATACTTCTCTATCTTCCCTCTTCCTCTGCACACCTCTCAGCACACACACGAGGCACCTACCAGCCACACAGACATAGCTGCTTAGGCAGAGGCATTGTGCTTTAGCACAATGGAAGCCAGAGCTTCCGTGGAGCCTCCCCCTCCCGCAAATGCAGACACCAGAGATGCAGCCCTTGGCTGCCTGCCCAGGAAGCTCCCCATCCTCTCCAGCCCTTGCTCTTGGGTCCTCCTGACAAGCTGACGGTAGCCACAGGCCACCACACATCCCTCTCCCCGGCCTAGAGGATCCCATCCAAAGCAGCAGGGCTTTTAAACGAACAATTAGCTTGAATTTTTCATTAGCTGCAGCTTCCTTTGAAGTTCCTGCCTCTATGCCTTTCACATCACCAAGCTATGTATAGCCGGGGAGGCCTAGGCCATCATAGCGGAGAGCCCAGTGGAAGTGTGGGTTAAGGTTCCTGTGCACCCACCTCTGAAGCAGACCCCTAATGAAGCTGATTATCAATTCAATCCATTTCCTCCAGACAGCCCATGTGTGGCCTACTTCAGATAGGGGTTTCCAAGGGCATCAGCAAAGCCCACTCTGCTGTAAGAAATGTTACTCTTCCCTGCTGCTGAGGATGACCACGGTAAGGACAACGAAGGTGAAAAAGGGATAAAAAGAGGTAGATGCCTTCCATCTGTACACCATTTCATTGTTAGCAGAGATCTTACACATTCAGACTTTCAGCCCCTTAGCAACGCTGTGAGGTCACTGTGATCATGACTAACAGCTTCTGGCTTACAGAGGACGACACTGGGTTTCAGCATTGTGACTTCATCCAGGGACACAAAACAAGGGAATGGCTGAAGTAGGCCTGAGGATGTTTCCAGTGATGAATTCAGGCTGGATATTTCAAAATGAGGAGCCCAGGCCAGGGAAACTCTGTCTAGATGAGTGGATGGATAGATTTTCAAGTATTGCTACTCACCAGTTTTTTTGGAGATGTTTTCAAGAAAATGAAAGAATTCTCAGTACATATGCAGACAGTGAGGGAGAAGCCCACGCACATCCACTCTGGGAAGTCCACAGACTGGACTTAAATCTCGCCTCCACCAGGACTACCAAGGACACCTACCTAATGTCGGGAAGACAGAGGTTTTCCAGAGGAGTGCCTGTCCTTTTAAGGCCAGCAGGAAGGCAGGGGCCCTGGGGAAAGGAAGGAAGGCCTCTCCAGTTCCAAGAAGAAGAAACCTGAGGGGAGACCTCACTCCACTGCTCCCCACAACCTGAAGAGAGGGCCACCTACCTGTCAGATCTGCCTCAGGTGCTGATTTGGCTCCAAGTTACCTCCAAGCCCAGGGTAGAAGCAGAAGAGGAGCTGGTTGTTTTAGACGGATCTGGTTGCTTTGTGGCACCTAGTGGATGGTCAATAAACTATTGTTGGTAAATGGAATGGAATGGGATGGGATGGGATGAGATGGGATGGATGGGATGGATGGGATGGGTGGGAAAGGATGGGATGGGATGAGTGGGATGAGTGGGATGGGATGGGATGAGTGGGATGGGATGGATGGGA